>APFE031164486.1:7469-24512 GCA_000404065.3 Pinus taeda
CATGAGAGCTACATTGAACAATATGCTCAAGATATAGATTTTAAAGATGTATATGCAACTTTAATTCAAGGCAAACGAGTAGAAGAATTGGATTATCATATTAAGGACCAACTCTTGTATCATTGTGGGAAGTTATGCATTCCACAAACTGAAAGAGTAAAAATAATTTGAGAAGCACACACTTCTCTAATATCAAGTCACTTTGGTGTAAGTAAAATGGTTGCACAGCTACAAAGATTTTGTTATTGGCTGAAAATGAATGAGACAATTTCTAGATATGTAAGAGGGTGTACCATGTGTGCTAAAATCAAGCCCAACGATAGAAAAACTAGGCTTGTACACTTCCCTACAAGTTCCTTCTCATCCTTCAGAAAGTGTTTCCATGGACTTTGTTGGAAGACTGCCTAAATCTAGGAAAGGTCATGACTATTTATATGTTGTTTTGGATAGGTTCAGTAAAATGTGTATTTTAATAGCTTGTATCAAATAGATTACAGCTGAACAAATTGCAAAGTTTTTCTTTCAACATGTATGGGTTCATTTTGGATTACCCACTTCCATAATATCTAATCAAGATACCCGATTTGTCGGGAAATTTTGGTCAAGTTTGTTGGAATTGATTGACACCGGGCTGAAGAAAAGCACAACCTTTCATCCACAAACAGATGGCTAAACAAAAGTGGTCAACATGACAGTGATCCAACCGCTCAGAGGCTATTGCAACAAGCATCCCAAAATCTGGGATGAACATCTATGTTATGTGTAGCATGCTTACAACCGAGCTAGACATTCTTCTGCACAGAGATCTCCTTTCGAGACATGTTTTGGTTTCACACCAAGGTCTCCCTTGGATTTTGTCTTTGATAAAGACATAGCAGTTGATGGACACAATGATGTGGACAAGGCAACCAAGTTCATTGAACAAATCCAAGAGATTCACCAGGCAGTATAGAAACAACTGGAAAAGAGCCAAGCCAAGTACAAGGCAAGGCATGAAAGGCATTGGATGGAGCATAGTTTCCAAGTTGATGAACAAGTCTGGCTGTATATCAGCAAAGACAGAGTGCAAGGTGAAGGAGATAATCTAAAGCCAATAAGCTATGGACCTTTCAAGATACTTGAGAAATTTGGTGAGAATGCTTTTCTCCTTGATCTACCAGCTTACATGCACATCTACTCAGTTGTTAATGCAAACAGCTTGAGACTATTTGAACCTTCATTAATTGAAGATCCCAAAGAGCAGAGTCAATTGCCTTCTATGGATGATCTATTTCCTTCTTAATGAGTTGCAAGAAGATACAGTTATGGACAGGAAGGTAAGAACTACACGCAGAGGTGATGTTGAGTACCTCAGGTTCAGACTCAAAGGTTCAAATCCAAGCAGTGCGAAATGGATAGAAATTGAGCAAACAAGGAAGCAATGCCATCATTTGATTGATGCTTGAAGGAAAAACAACCTTCGTTGGTCCAAAAGTTTTTTTCAGTGGGAAGACCGTGATCCGAATTGGATCCTAAAAACTCTCTAAGTTTACATGACCGTTTCAAATTATGCTAAAATATTCAAGTCTTAGAAAAGATCAAAGCTATCAGAAGGAATCCTCATAACAATTGCAGTTGTGGCCAAACTGGAGCAACGAGGGCCCTCGGTCGAGCGTCTAGACCGTTGGCCCACGGTAAAGTTTAATGGCGCAAAACTGGAAAAACTGGAGGCCAGATCAAGAAACAAAGGTGGATTTTGATACGTGATCAGCACTAATTGTGTATCATAGGGCGTCCCCCTCAGTGAAGGAAACCACAAAGTGCCCAGACCTAAAATCGCTATAAAATTCAGAAAAGTAACTATTTCAATTTCGTAGCGTAGGATTCCCAAAAACCAACAGGATATCGGAAGGCTTGGAGGTGGTAAGAAGTTTTGATTGAGTCCCACTTGATGCCACACATCGAGCAACGTGCATCCGGTGGAAGAGAGAGAAAACCACCCACATCGAACAGGTAAATGTCAAGCGACTTGTCCGCCTGCTATGAAGGACAATTGTAGGATCTGGGGTCCCAGGTCGACAGTGGAGATACGTCCCGATGACTGACTGGATTTGACAGGTCAAAAAGTAAGATGACAGGGGATTTGAAGTTTGATGTGGATGATGAGTTGGCAAATTGTTCATTTTCGTAGGAGATGTTGAAGAAAATAGATTTAACGACCATTTGAATATGATTCAGGGAATATGACACCCAGTTCGTTACCAAACAGGTGGCCACCTCTCTTTGAGGCATTACGCAGTGATGATGATGCAGAGAAGAGGAATTCGAATGGACAGAGGAAAGGAAACTAGGAGGCTGGGAAGCGGAAACAAATAGTCAAAGAATAGACTGGCTTTAAATCCATGAACTGACGGAAGCATAGAGGGGGCAACATACCAAGACGTAGAAAGCTAATAGCAGAGAATAAAGAGTAGAAGTCGAGCTGGCCAGAAGGCAACATCAAGCTAGACAAAGCCAAAGAGATTTAGAGAGTCTGTGTACTCCATTGAAGGCTTGAGTGGTTCAAGCAACTCGTCAGCATAGGCCTGTCATACTACTATGACCCTTAGAGGTCAAATTTCAGTAAGGAGAGTCTATGCACTCTAGTCCTACTAACTTCATTCTATTTAGTGAGTCTCGAATCTAGCTCACTGTTGTAAAAACTCTGCTTGAAAACATAATAGAGAGGCCACCGCTGAAAGGCTAGACTAGGAGATGTAGCCCAGGAGCATTCGGTGAAGTCCTTATTGAAATTTTTTGTGTACATGTTTTACTGTTATGTTTTCTCTGATTGCCTCCCTGTCTATGTATTTTAGCAATCTTATTGATCTGTTGCATATGTATCATAGACACATCCATGCACATGAGTCTATAATACCTTTCATTCTTTATCCTGGATAAATTCCAGATCAATGCCTCATACATGCATATATGCATGAATATGAACATATCTCAACCCTTACCCGAGTCAATTGAAATCTAATTTCAGGTTGAAGTTTGGAAACAACCTTTACACTATGAGCATATGCCTTTTCACTATCATTGGTGTCACGAATATGGTCACCTCCTCAGATCTTTCCCCATTATGTAAGTGGAGCAGCTAAAGGAGCATCAAGAAAAAGAGGGTCAAGAAGGATTCCAAAAGGTACAATGCCATAAGAAAAATTAGAGAGAAACAACAATAGGTGCACAAGAGGGGTCTCTTCAGTCTAGAAATAGTTTTAAGAATTTTCAAGAAGGGAGTCAGAGACATAGGATTAGGTAGGTAGATAAAAAATGGTCCAAGACGAGCAAGCAAAAATTACAAACATTGTAGAAATAGATGTATTAAATGGTAAGGAACCTAAAATACTAGCAGCGAGAGAACCCACATAAGAGATTGTAATGTAGGAGGTGTAGAGACAATAACAAAAGAACCAAATCATATGGACCTAGATGAATTTGTGCAATAAACTTTAATAAAAGAATAAAAAGGAAAAGACTTTAGATTGATCCCATATAGTAAAAAGAAGTTATTCTACAAAACTTACTAATAGTTATTAGTTTTTATGTTGATTCTACCTTAACCAAAACCCTAATACAACTTAATAAACCTAATTTATACTCCATTTTGTCTACTTTATTGTTTTGGCCTAAAAATGCATCAAATGGGTATTGAAATCGTTTCTCTTAGATCATAGTTTTGACCAAATTTGCGGATTAGGAAGTAAACGTAACTAGGAAATAAGTAGAAAATCGTATTTTTGGTAAATGCTTGTTTATTGGGATATGTGTAGGATAGTTGTGTGAATTTTAGAATATGGATTTTGCTCCTTTGGAACCATGGATGGATGAAAACCTATTGGTACTCCAAAATTTTACTCACACGTGCTTGGTCAATGCAACATGTTTGTAACAGAATACTTTGTTTTAACCTAAAAAACAGAATGTTTTTCTTTTTTAGGGATTTGACTTGATTTTGAGGGACTGCAAAGGTGGATATTGACCAAAATAATTGTATAAATTATAATTGTAGCTAATTGATAGATTTTTTGTAGCATTTTAGTTCTATAATTTTATTTATAAATACCCAAGAATTTAAAATATTGATAAGTTTCTTTTAAATTGTACCTCTATATTTCAATATTTGAAGAATTTTTTCTCTAGTTTTATATATCTAGAGTTTTTTTGTTGTTTTGGCCATTGTTCTTTCATCAATATATGAAGCTAATTGATTTTTGTTAACTAGTAACTGAAAAGGGTTCAAGCTAGGGTGTGGAGGTCCCCACAATCTCAGCGTGTGCACTTGTTTTGCTTGTTGTGCATAGTTGTATATGTTGGTCTAGTTTCATATGGTTTTATTTCCATGTTTGTCTACAATTACGTAAGAAAACTATTACTTTGAGGATATCTGATTTATCTTGTTCATATTTCTAATGTAATGAGAATAAAGCTATCTTGTTTTTAATTCCCAATTTCATGTTCGTAGTTGTTCATACGCTTGCTCATAATTCATTGTTTACATTATCAACTTTATTATTTTTAGTTTTAAATACGATCATGAGTAGATTTAATATTCTTATAATATAATAGTTAACTCTCTTTAAGATGAACATTATTGGGTTATATAAAAGGCTAGGAGTGTCCATCCATGCGAAAAGGCCCTAATGCACATAAGTCCACCAAACTAGACTTACTCAAGCATTATTATTTCTTCCATAGCATAGTAGGTGTCTTGAGAAACAAGTGTATTTCTTGATAATATAGAAGGTTAGGAGTATCAATCCATAAGATGAGGCCTTAGTGCAAGGAGTTCCACCAAACTAGACTAACTCAAGAAGTGTGCATATACTTTTCAAGAAGTGTACATATACTTTTCATGAAGTGTGCCTTCACTTAAGAGTGATTTTATATTCAATAAGTGAAAATAATTTCTTTTATTTGATTGAGTTACCAGATTAGTTTTTCGTGTTTTCTTGATTTCACTAATTTAGAATTCCAAATTTTAGAACTGCCTACTAGTTAATGTAAGCAACTTAGCTTTAGCCTTTAGGACAAGTTATATTTTTTCACTTCTTAACATGGCAAGAAGTCTTGGTATAATTATCTACATATAGTCATGCGCTTCTAATTTACAAACACTTGAATTGAGTAAATTATCATGGACTAATTTATGCCCATAACTTAGCCTAGCACTTGCATTAGACTTCAAAATAAGAAGGGAAAAACAATAAAGTGCTTAGCGTCCTACTCCACAAACTTAGGGGTACATTATCAAGGATTCCAAGAGACACCCAATTACCTAAAGGAATACAAGTTGAGAGGTAGGAAAGGAAAAATGGAACCAATCCAAGAGATGGGTGCAACAATGGTTTACTTATGACAACTAGCCATGTTTTTAGAGGTGTTTTCCTCCATGCAACTCCACCAAAATTAATATAATCTCATGAAACATCATAAGCTTAAATTGTTGCGATGAGAAAAGGATTTTTGAATATCATATATGCAAAGAAACCCCTACAATAATAATGTTGCAGGAAACAAATATAATAATCGTGAAAGAGTCAACTCATGATCCTACCAATGTTAGTGAGGTTGTGAGGCTATTGCATTGGATCACATTAGTTAATCAAGTGGCCTGGAAATATTATGGAAGCCTAAAGAGGTAGAATTTACAGATTAGATGGATACCCCAAGAATTATCTTGGGTAGATTCCATCTAGTGGAATTAGGTGAAGTTGGCAGCATTACAACAAGGATTTGTGTGTATGAGGGTGTTGCATCCAGAGGATTAATGGATCATAAGAGGTGACTTCAACATTATCAAATAATTGGAGGAAAAGGGGAGTAACTTTCGTTTATATTTATATGTGCATCTTTTTAGAAAAATGATTTAGTAAATCAATCTGACATATATAAATATGGTATTGCTATTTCTTAACTGGAATAATCACGTAGGAGATAAGCACAAAATTGCAAAAAATATATCTTCTTTGAAGCATCTATTGTGCCAAATGTGGGGTTGGATCATTAACCAATATGCTTATATTTAGACATAAAATCAACCCGTGAGAATCATCCTGTCATATTTGAAAGTTTTTGTCTTGATGGCCCTTCCTTCGTAGATAAATAAGAGGCTTGGTGGAAGAAATTGCAGGTATAAGGTTCCTCTCATATGGTTGCATTTCAATAAAATATTAAGCTCCTAAAATAAAAAAATAAAATCTTGGAACAAGGAATAGTTTGGCAATATCATTAAGGAAAAGTAGTGATTAGAGACCGAGATTTAGCAAATTTGACAACATATAATTTTGGAGAGAAGAACATAGGAGATAATTGAGAAAGGGAGAAATACTCATAAAAATTGAGGATTGAAGGAGGAAAGAAGAGATATTATGGAGATAGAAGTCACGGGTATAGTGGAAAAAGGAAGGAGAAAATACCACTAAGTTATTTCATAAAATAATGATGAAACTTAACCGCGACAATAGAATCTTCTAGCTTATGAATGATTCAAGGTGTAAGCTAATAGACCACAAAGACTTGGAGAGATATTTGGTTATATATTACATCTATTTCCCAGTAGATCCAAATATAAGTAGTAAATTGGCAATTCAAAGGATCAATGCAAGCATCCCAAATATGGTACAACCAAAGCATAATTGAGATCTAAAGCATGAGATGAAATTGAAGGAGGTCGAAGAGGTAGTGTTTTTGATGCCTACAAATAAATCGCTATGCCCTGAAGGCTTCACCACTCTTTTTTTCTAGGTATGTTTGTGATTTTTAGGAAAGGAAGTTTATAATTTGGTGAAAGATTCAAGAAGCATTTGCTCACTATTATCCACACTAAATTCCACTCTATTGACACTCATTCTAAAGTCCAAAAAGGACCGGGATTCGAGAAACTTCATGCTGATTACACTTTGCAACATGTTGTAAGATAATTTCGAAGTTCATAGAAAATAATATTAATCCAATTTCTTCTAGTATCATTTCAATGGAGCAAACTAGATACATATAATGAAGGAAAATTTTAGATGGAATAAGGGTTGCTCACAAGGGAATTCATTCACATAGGAAAACTTGAAAGGTAGGTATGTTGATTAAGCTATGTTTATCTAAAGCCTTTGGTAGGCTTAGTTGGTATCATATTTATAATGTTCTAAAATCCTTTAGATATGTAGAAAGATGGATCAATTAGAGGGTGCACACTTTGTTCTTCTCAATTATTTTGAATGGATCTCCCTCTTCTATCTTTAGGTCTTCCTTGGGTATTCGGCAGGGTGACCCCCTTTCTCCTTTTTTATTTATTTTGGATGCTAAAGGGCTTGGACACACTCTAAAGATGATAGAATCTCAAGGTAAGTTGAAATGATTCACCAACAGCAAGATCGTGTCTGACAAATGGAAGATTGGATTCAGATTGAGCGGGGGTGGTCAGCTGGGAGGGTGGGGACTGATACTGAGGAAAGATATATCCAGCGCTATCAGAAAAAATTTTAGTGATGAAGGGATGGAGGTAAAGAAAAATGTGGAGGCTTGAAGAGACAGTGCGAGGACTACAATTCGAAGAGGAGGATCTTCCAATAGAAACCTGGAGAGCTTTGTGGAAGGTTTGAAGAAAAATGTATGAGCAAATAACTGGAAGTTAGTGATCCATCTCTCGAGAATTGTTATGATAAATGGAAAAGTCCAAGTGAAACATTGTCATTCTGAGTCTCCTAACATGTGTGTTACTATTTTCAGTGTGTTTTAAAATTTATTGCACAACCTTCTAATATGTGTGTTAATATTTTTCATGAAGTGGGGGATTTCACATTTAGAAGTAGCTTTTGTATTCAATTCATGCTTATAAGGTTGAATTTAAGATCAGTGCGAATTTATTTGGTTTACTTTAGAATTTTATTTCTATATTTAAAACCCTTTAAAATAAGCATTTTATATATATATTCTATTATATCTTCATCTGAATTGGACTAATTGTATTAATCAAAAATATGGTACAAGAAGATACATTCAAGAGAGACAGAAAAACAACAACCGGAAATGATTAGAATATCAAGCTAGGTTCTGGAGAAGAAGTGAAACAAGTAAGAAGCTACAACATATGGCTCGAAGCAAAAAAAATACTGACTTCTACCCAGAATGGGTAGAAACAACAATTACATTACTATATTTTGGTAGTAAGTATATTGTGATATATTTTGGATTTCAGAATTTTAAGAGAAAATTATTTTCATCTCCAAGGCATTTAGGATAATAAAGATAATATATATTTTTAAACTACACTTTTTAATAATTATCTTACAATTTAATAAAAAAATTTCATTAACATAAAATCATGTTTTAAATACAATATTTATGATTCAAAATGGATATTAGTTTTTATTAGACTTTTTATTGAAATTGCCCTTAATTTATTATGGAAATTTAAAAATAAATAAAATATTATTAATTATTTTCAACTGTAAAATTATGGTTCTAAATTAATATTAAAAGCTTAAATGGCCCAAGGGATGAACTAGACATTAGAAGATGAAAACATCCATGTGTAGAGAGGATTAGCCTCTCATATGGTTCGTTTCTAATGGACACCAAACTTTGTTGATGGGTGGATTAAATCATTCTTGGTGTAGGGCACTATTATGTTGATAACCACTAAGGGGAGAGAAAACCACATCTCTTTTAAAAGTGTGTTCACAAGGCATGTCAACTAAGGTCTTGATTAGCAATCATAAGCACTTCATCAATGGGATTGAGGGAGAAACATATCTAGAGGGCATTGAGAGGACCCCTAGTTGGGACATCTTGGTAGAGTCATAAAAGAGGTATATGCTTCACAAAGATAGTCAATGATCCCATGTATGAGGTGATATTGAAAAAAAATGTGAGTTACATCTCATATATGAAGGATTGTGTCATGATATCTAAATTTATTGGTATTTGGTAAACCAATAAATGTCTTGTTGGTTGGATCCCTCGTAAATGGCAACCAAAGGGGCACATTGACCTTGAGTTCGAGGCCAACAATTTCTTTAGTGTCTTGGAAAGTGTCCCATACTTCTTCAATAACATTGGCTATTCATGGGATTTTGGCAAGAGTGTTATGATCCAAAAAGAGAGAAATTTTTAGTAGTTCCATTTTGGCTTGATATGTTTTCCTGGATGAAGGAGTTTTCGGAGGAGATTCTAGAGGGTATAGGAAATGAAATCGGTGACTTCGTGAAAATATTATAATTCGCCAAAAAGGGGAGGTACACCTCATACATGCATATATGCATGAATATGAACATCTCTCAGCCCTTAGCAGAGTCAATTGAAATCTGATTTCAGGTTGAAGTTTGGAAACAACCTTTAGACTAGGAGCATGTGCCTTTTCACTATCATTGGTGTCACGAATATAGTCACCTCCTCAGAGATTTCTCGATTACGTAAGTGGAGAAACTAAAGGAGCATCAAGAAAAAGAGGGTTAAGAAGGATTCCAGAAGGTACAATTCCATAAGAAAAATTGGAGAGAAACAACAACATGTGCACAAGAGGGGTATCTTCAGTCTAGAAATAGTTTTAAGAATTTTCAAGAAAGGAAAAGATACACAAGATCAGGTAGGTAGATAAAAAATGGTCTAAGAGGAGCAAGCAGAAATTGCAAAAAGTGTAGAAATAGATATATTAAAACGGAAGGAACCTAAAAGATTAGGAGTGAGAGAACCCACATAAGAGATTGTAATGTAGGAGGTGCAAAGACAATAATAGAAGAACCAAAGCATATGGACATAGATGAAATTGTGTAATAAACTTTAATAAAAGAATAAAAAGGAAAAGACTCATGACTCGTCCCATATAATAAAAAGAAGTTATTCTAGGAAACTTACTATTAAATATTATTTTTTATGCTGATTTTGCCTTATCAGAAACCCTAATACAACTTAATAAACCTAATTTATACTCCAATTTGTATACTTTATCCTTTTGGCCTAAAAATGCATCAAAAAGGTGTTTAAATCATTTTATCTTAATAAACCTAATTTATACTACATTTTGTCTACTTTATCATTTTGGCCTAAAATTGCATCAAAAGATATTTAAATAATGTTTTCTTAGATCATGAATTTTGACCAAATTTGTGGATTAGGAAGTAAATCTAACTAGGAAATTAGTAGAAAATGGGATTTTTTTAAAATGCTTATTAATTGGGATATGTGTATGATAGTTGTGTTAATTTTACAATATGGATTTTTATCCTTTGGAACCATGGATGGATGAAAACCTATTGGTTTTCCAAAATTTGACTCACACGTGCTTGAGCAATAAAACATGTTCACAATAGATACTCTGTTTTAACCTAAAAATTAGAGGTGTTTTGATTTTGAGGGATTTCACTTGATTTTGAGGGACTCCAAAGGTGGATATTGACCCAAATAATTGTCTAAAATGGAATTTTAGCTAATAATTATATTTTCTGTAGCATTTTAGTTCTATAATTTTATTTATAAATACCCAACCATGTAAAGTCTTTGATAATTTTTTTAAAAATTGTAATTCTATATTGCAATATTTGAAGATTTTTCACTCTAGTTTTAGATATTTAGAGTTTTGTTGTAGTTTTGGACATTTTTCTTTCATCAATACATGAATTTGATTGAGTTGTTTGAACTATTAGTTGAAAAGTGTGCAAGCTAGGGTGTGGAGGTCCCCACAATCTCAGCGTGTGCACTTGTTCCACTTATTGTGCATAGTTGTATATGTTGGTATAGTTTCATATGTTTTTTTCCATGTTTGTCTATACTTATGTATGAAAACTATTATTTTGAGGATATTAGAGTTATCTTGTTCATATTTCTAATTTAATGAGAATCAAGCTATGTTGTTTATAGTTATCTTGTTCATATTTCTAATTTCATGTTCGTATTTGTTCATATGCTTGCTCATAATTCATTGTTTACATTATCAACATTATTATTTTAGTTTTAAATATGTTCATCAATAGATTGAATATTCTTATCATATAATACTTAATTCTCTTGAATATGAACATTATTTGGTTATATAAAAGGCTAGGACTATCCATCCATGAGAAAAGGCCCTAATGCACACAAGTCCACCAAACTAGACTTACTCAAGCATTATTTTTTCTTCCATAGAATAGCAGATGTCTTGAGAAACAAGTGTATTGCTGGATAATGTAAAAGGTTAGGCGTATCCATGCATGAGACAAGGCCCTAGTGCATGGAATTCCACCAAACTAGACTTACTCAAGCACCTTTACTTTTGAAGAAGTGTGGATATACTTTTCATGAAGTGTGGCTTCAGTTAAGAGTGATTTTATTTTCAATAGGTGAAAAGAATTTATTTTAGTTGATTGAGTTACTATATTATTTTTTCATGTTTTATTGATTTCACTAATTGAGAATTCCAAATTTTAGAACTTCCTACTATTTAATGCAAGAAACATCGCTTCAACCTTTAGAACAAGTAACAATTTTTCACTTTTTAACATGGAAACAATTCTAAGTCTAATTATCTACATATATTCATGTTCTTCTAAGTTTACAAACACTTGAATTGAGTAAATTATCATGGCTTAATTTATGGTAATAAATTATCTTGAGACTTACATTATACTTCAAAATAAGAAGGGAAAAATAATAAAGGTCTCAACGTCCTGCTCTGCAAACTTGGGGGTCCATACTCAAGGATTCAAAGAGATACCCAATCACCTAAAGGAAGAGAAGTTGAGAGGTATGAGAAGGAAAATGGAACCAATCCAACATGGGTGGAGCAATGGTTAACTTAGGACAAGTGGCCATGCTTTTAGAGGTTTTTTCCTCGATGCAACTCCACCACAATGAATATCATCTCATGAAACATAATAAGCCTAAATTGTTGCGACAAGCAAAGGATTTGTGAATATCAAATATGAAAAGAAACCCCTAAAATAGTAATGTTGCAAGAAACAAATGTAATTGTGAAAGAGTCAACTCATGATCCTACCAATGTTAGTGAGGTTGTGAGGCTATTGCATTGGATCACATTGGTTAATCAGGTGCCTTGGAAATTTTATAGAACCTTGAAGAGGAAGAATTTACAGATTAGATGGATACCCCAATAATTATCTTGGGTAGATTCCATCTAGTGGGATCAGGTGAACTTGGCAACATTACAACAATATATGAACCAAATATAATGACAAAGAAAACTAGGTTTTTCCATAATTTGTGTGCATGAGGGTGTTGCATCAAGAGGATTTATGGATCACAAGAGGTGACTTCAACATTATCAAGTCATTGGAGGAAAAAAGGGGGTAACTATCATTCAAATTTATATGTGCATATTTTCAGTCAAATGATTTAGAAAATGAATCTGACATATATAAATATGGTATTGATAGTTCTTAATTGGAATAATCACAGAGGAGATAAGCACCAAATTTCTTCTACACTTATCTATTTCTCGTTTTCGAATCCCTTTTGGAAAAATACACCTTTTTTGAACCATCTATTCTGCCAAAGGCAGGGTTTGATCATTAACCGATATATCTATATTTATACATAAAATCAACCCCTGAGAATCATCATTTCATATTTGAAAGTTTTTGGCTTGATGACCCTTCCTTCCCAGATAAAGCAAAGGCTTGGTGGAATAAATTGTAGGTCCAAGGTTCCTCTCATATGGTTACATTTCAACAAAATATTAAGCTCCTAAAATAAAAAATCAAAGCTTGGAACAAGGAATAATTTTGAAATATCATTGAAGAAAAGTAGTAATTATAGACCCAAATGTAGAAAAATTGACAACAATTAATTTTGGAGGGAAGAACAAAGGAGATAATTGAAGGAACGGGAGAACTACTCATAAAAAATGATGATTGAAGGAGAAAAGAAGAGATATTATGGAGATAGAAGTCAAGGGTATAGTGGAAAAAGGAAGGAGAAAAGAACACTAAGTTCTTTCGTAAAATAATGATGAAATATACCCGCGACAATAAAATCTTCTATATTATGAATGATTCAAGGTGTAAGATAATAGAACACAAAGAGGTGGAGCAAGGTTTGGTTAGATATTACATCTATTTCTTGGTAGATCCAAACACAAGTATCAAATTGGAAATTCAAAGGATCAATGCAAACATCCCAACTATGGTACAACCAAAGCATAATTAAGATCTAATGCATGAGATGACCTTCAAGGAGGTTGAAGAGGTATTGTTGTTGATGCCTACAAATAAATATCCATGCCCTAAATGCTTCACCACACATTTTTCCTAGACATGTTCATGATTTTTAGGAAAGGAAGTTTATAATTTGGTGAAACATTCAAGAAGCATTGGATCACTATTCTCTGCACTGAATTCCACTCTATTAACACTGGTTCTAAAGTCCAACAAAGACGAGGATTCAAGAAACTTCATGCTGATTACACTTTGCAACATGTCGTAAGATAATTTTGAAGTTCATAGAAAATAATATTAAGCCATTTTATTCTAGTATCATTTGATTGGAACAAACTAGATACATATAAGAAAGGAAGTTTTTGTATGGAATAGTGGTTGCTCACGAGGGAATTCATTCACTTAGGAAAAATCAAAACGTAGGTATGTTAGTTAAGCTACATTTATATAAAGCCTTTGGTAGGCTTAGTTGGTATTATGTTTATAATGTTCTCAAATCCTTTAGATCTGTAGAAGGAAGAATCAATCAGATGGGTGCACTAGTCACAATTTTGTTCTTCTCAATTCTTTTGAATGGCTCTCCCTCTTCTATCTTTAGGTCCTCCTGGGATATTCAACAAGGTGACCCTCGTTCTCCCTTTTTATTTCTTTTTGGATGCTAAAGGGCTTGGACACACTCTAAAGATGATAGTATCTCAAGTTAAGTTGAAATGGCTTAGCCTATATGGGGAGGATTTTCACACCCCGCGTCAACAATTAATTGATGAAGTGACGTTAATGGGGTTTCCCACTATTCGAGAAGCATGAGCCCTTAAATAAAATTTGGATGAGTTAATGTAATCCTATGGTACATCTATCAGTGTTGGTAAGTCACAAATTTATTTACTTATTACTAATTTGGAAATTCAAGGTCACTTAGCAAGGCTTTCAGGCTTCCAATGTAGCTCCCTTATGGAAAAGTACCTGGATGCACCCCTGGTAGACAAATCTCTTAGAAAAATCCCCCCCCCCCCTCGTAATATTTTTTGTAGAAAATATCCAAGAAGCGAGATTGTTGGAACTTTAGATATCTCAACCTTGTTGGCAAGTTACTCTTGTTGAAGTCAGAGTAATTTAGGTCTCCTTATGTATCTCTTTCAAGCTTTATTTGTTCCTAAGGGAATTCTTAAATGTATCAAAGGAATATACCAATCCTTTCTTTGTGGGGGTGGCATTAGAGAAAGAAAGTGGGATTTGGTTTTTGGAGATAAATTATGTCTTCCCATATTAATGGGAGGACTAGGTATTTTGGATTTAGAAGCATTAAGTCAATCCATAAACTAATGTGGATATTCCATTGGATAGTTCATCATAATAGATTTGATAAAATTATACTTAAAAATATGAAATCCATACTATCCAATTTATTCTTCCTTAGAGTTTGGGATTTATTAATTTATAATTTAATGCATACAATGTAAAATATGGAAAATAGAGAAAAACCAAATACAATCATTCACAACCATAATAACACAAGATATGCCCCGGGGAACCATCTAGGGAGAAAACTGAGCTGGAATGTGTTGTTCTTCTACTCTCTTTCTTTGAATGGAAAATGGATTCCAATATGATATAGTAAGACAATTGGCCTTGTGGGGTACTACAATAAACAAATCCTCTCTATTTTTTCTATCCCTATTCATTGTTAGTTACTTGTGCATCTATGGTGTTATATGCGATTTTGTCATATTTGGTTAATAGGCCTACAAACTAGATCAATCAACATCCATGAACACCTTGTCATCATCCCTACACCAAGCCCCAAGCATGACTCTCCCTAATCCATGAGATTCTGAGCTTAACTCCTTCATTTCAGTGCTTTTAAGACCCAACACACCTTGGGCCTTTAGGGACCTATGTTCAAGAACAAGTTCCTTAGTTCTGCACCTACTCTGATCAACATTAGGTTGTCCCTTATTAGGGTTACACTGATTCTAGAAATTCAAGGAAAAAGAAAATAATCCCAAAGCTTCCTCTTCGAGAAGCTTCTAGGAGTTGTTACAACCATTTATGTTAGATAAGAACTTCCAATGATATCTGATCCTACCTTATATATTTCACCTCTTATCCCTTGAGATCATCCTCCCATCAAGAGTGGATCTCAAGCCTAGATTGGTAAATGTATAAGAATTCCTAAGCTACCATTCTCTCTGATATATTTACTGCCATCCCCAAGCTAGAGGCTGGATTTTGGAGACTAATCATACCCTTATGTTTCTACTTTGATCATAAGATAGTTATCATTCCCATGCATTAGGGTGACCTTGAGGCATGTATTGTTATAAGGAAGCACAAGTCAAATTGGGGAGATCTCTACAAGATCAGCTTCCACTTTTGGTTGTAAAATATCTCCTTTCCATATCAATACAAAGAGTATAGCGTTTTCCTATATGTGTTATGTTATGTTTACATTCATATATTTCAATGCTATGTTGATCTATTGAATAGAGTCATTCGATATGCTACATAGATGTCATATATCTTTAGCTTATGTTGATTGTTCATTCAGTTTCTAATTATAGCGATCAGAGCTACAGTTGGAGCTTACAAGCGAAGAGGAGAGAAGAGCTTGTGATGAATCACAAGTAAGCATATTTCTGTTCTCCAATTTCTCTAAGGAGAACTTTATAGTCTTTGTTTTCTGTTGTTCTAGGCCAAGCCTCTATGTTGAGGGAAGATACTTCCATCTGCAATTGTAGATTATGTATAACATATGCAAGAACATGCACCCAAACCTAATGAAACCCATTTTCCTCCAAGTTTCATGATAATAACATAGCCCAATAGCTTACTAGTGATTAGGTTTGAATCATTTCACTCTTAACCATAACTATAATAGTGCATATTCTAGAGTCTTATTCATTATTATAATGTGGCTATGTTATATACCTAGGGGGGATAATATGGGGTACCAAGGGAGGTACCCAAGGTAATAATGTAATAATGGGATGGGCCATAGTAATAAATAAGGTGGTTAACACATATCATGTAAGGGGCCACAAGTACTTAGTAATAATGTAATGGTCCCATGGTATTAGTGGATGGTATGAGGGAACCATGGTAATGATCCATGGTATTGCATGTATGAGGCCTATATAGAGGCTAGAGACTCCACATGGAGGATGTCAAGGAAAAGTCAAGGATTATTGTATGAATAGGCATATGGCTTGTGGAGTATTCTTCTTCCTTAAGGAGTGAATGTACGGTGTTGCCCTACCTTAAGGGTTTGATAATAAAGAAGCATTTCTATCTTATTCCTTGGGTTTATTTCTATTGTCTTATATTTTCATATCAGAGTTATAACAAGTGGTATCACTCCACAAGCCATATGCCTGTTCATACAATAATCCTTGACTTTTCCTTGACATCCTCCATGTGGAGTCTATAGCCTCTATATAGGCCTCATACATGCAATACCATGGATCATTACCATGGTTCCCTCATACCATCCGCTAGCACCATGGGCCCATTACATTATTACTAACTACTTGTGGTCCCTTACATGATATGGGTTGACCACCTTATTTATTACTATGGCCCATCCCATTATTACATTATTACCTTGGGTACCTCCCTTGGTACCCCATATTATCCCCCCTAGGTATATAACAAATACTACAAAGGAAAAGGTACCCACAAGGAAGCCAGCTGCAACAGTACCCCAAAATCAACCGTCATCCTCCAATATACCTACATCATCTAAGACGTTGGTAGTATCATATTCAATGGACTATAATATTGTTGATGATATGAAAAAGACTAAGGCAAACATCACCATGTTTGAACTCAACAAATTAAAACATCAACAAAAATTGCTTCTCAAAGAACTTAATGC
>APFE031164486.1:25818-39720 GCA_000404065.3 Pinus taeda
CTAGGTGAGTCCATCATCATGAGATCTGTATTGTGAGTTGATTCATCCACTCTTCCCACTCTAAAAGCATTGATATGGATAAAAAAATATATAATGATCCAATTCAAGCCACACTTCCCCATCTTGGTAGGCTTTTGGTCCCCAAAATATTCTCCACCTTCTCTCAGGTGTACAATTTAACCTTTCATGGAAGCTGTCCTTTCAACCCAATCCACAAAAAGGCCATCCTTCCCTTGTCTTGTAGTTTATAAAGTCTTCTACAAAAATTTATCCTCTCCCAATTCTCCCCAAGAATCTAGTGTCAAATCCTCTGCGGAAGATAGGACTTTTTTTTCTTCTTGATCTAGCATGTAAGGCTCATAGAGTTTTAGATTCTCTACATTCATGTTGATATTGTTTCCCATCAAGAAAAAGAATGACCTTCTAGGGCTTGGATATAGGTCCCTCTTCATTTTTTAGAGAGGTGGCACTCCTCTTTAAACAGACTCATAGTTTCAATATATACCAAGCAATAATATACATTCAAATCATGGACCTATGAGAAGATTAGGTGTGGTAATAAGAATGTGTGTGTGTGTATAATTAATTAATTAGTTAATGATGTCCATTCCATTTAGCATTCATGATATAAGCATCATTAAATCAAGACAATAGATAAAGTGCAAAAAATAATGGTTTAGACATTTAGAGAGATATAAAAATAAATCCATTCATCGAAATAGTAAAGGGCATTAGAAAACAATCATAGAGTCTTAAAATAACAATTGAATCACTTTCCTGAAAGGGAGTTCTCTGTGAGAGTCAAAAAACAATTTTAAAAGTATAAAATATTGGAAAATATTGGTGCCTAAAACACTCTTCAAAATCTCGGTACTTAAATTTGTAAAATTAAATTCATTCATCCCATAAGGGGACTAGGATTGGGCTCATGTGTGCTAGTAAATATTAAGATATATAAAATAAATAAATAGCTACAATGAACGATTCACTTAAATGATGTAAAGGAACACCAAAAAAGTTGGATGGCCAAATTTTGGGACGAAAGAATGGAATTTATTTAATGGATTTGGACACTCGCAAAAATGATGCAAAATGTCCAATCTCTTTCTTGATGAAGAAGATGCTCCATTATATGGTTGGAAGAATGTCACTAATCTAATTGTTCGAAAATTGTTGAATATTAATGATATCCTACAATGATTTCTTCAACCATTCTTCAATATATTCTTTCATTGGAGGAAACATGATGTCCTATTTGAAATTTATGTTGAATATTTCCTCCTTGATATTTGAGGCATATGAGTGAACTTATGCAGTTGTAGCTAATAGGTCTTCATTATAAGTAAAAATGTAATTAACCATTTTTTATTCTCTTCCTTTGATAAAATGGTTATGTTGTCAAATACAAAACCCATTCAACTCTTAATAATATCTATCTCTTCTTGTGATACACATTTAGAAACAAGCATAGAGTCTTTGATCATGTCAAAAACCTTGGAGGTAATTAACAACTTAAATGGAGTTAAGAAATGAATTTCTCCTTTCATTATCAATACTCGAATAGTCAATAACAACCTACTCTATCATTTTAATTCTAACAGACCAACCAACTTTGATATTCTTAAGTATTTTAGGACCGGGATATTTTTTTCTATCCTATGGAATTCGTTAAGTGAGTTGATATTTTACACAAAGGTTGAAATTAATTATCAATAAATAGTTGACCATTTTTAATATCTTTCTTAAAATAATTAGTAATTGAGAAAATTCTCTATTTCTTAAGTGCAGAGTGATTTCTAGTAGTTCCTCAATAATTTTAATTCTTTTATTCATATTAATTACAATGTAAGACTTGATCCTTGTCAGTAGGTGTGCCAAATTTATTATTCGATGGGGTTTTCTTGGTGTATTTTCATTAGAATCGAAGGCTTTGAAATCCAAGGGTGCCATGAATAGAGGAATTAGATTGAGATCTTGTTCAAGTTAATTTAGTCTCTTTTTAAGTCTCAAATTTTTGTCCTCTTGTTCCTTAATAGAGTGGGCTAAAGCTTCACTAATATTTTGGTGTAGTTTTATGAGTCCAATTGATCCTATTTTAGAGATGCTCAGTTCTATTCTTGAATAATTAATAACACTTTTATTTTGAACTTTTACTCTTTCTACCACTAGCTTCTTATTTCTTTGATCATAATGTGCATATTGCATGGTCTATGGACGGTCATCACAGATGATTGGTTCCTTTGTGATCTGTTCAATCATTCTTTGAGTTTCAACCATACATGATACAACACAATCAGGTAGTGGAGCACTATCAACTTTCATATTAGCTGGATCTTTGTTAGGTTAACCTTCCTTGTGAATTTTTACTCATGGATGATTAAAGAATGCGATATTTCTAATATCACATTGGGAGGTGGCTCTTATCCACATCCTCTAGGAGAGGGCCTATCATTACTCATTATTCCAACCACATTAGATTCATTGCTTCTATTACTTGATGATGAAGTCATGTGATCCTGAGGTGTTGAAGATGGAGGAGTGTTTGTAGGATTTTTTCCTCTTTCTCTATTTTGTCATCCTGAAGAAATGTTGGTTTCTTCAATAATTTCTTCAATAGGAGTAGGTGTTTCTCATTCTTTTGATGGGCCAACATGACTTTCTTTGCATCCTTCAGCAATTATTGTAAATAAATTTCCATATCAAACTATGAAGATGTTTCTTGAAAAAATACCCGTTGTGTCAAATCCTTGAACTCCCCCTACTTTAGTAAAGTTGAAAGGTTTTAATGATTCGAAAATTCAGCTAATAAAGATGCATCTTTTACAATCACTTCTCCCATAGCAAAAGGAAAATAAAAAGAAACATATTTTTTTCTTTTAAATATAATGAGCCACAAATTATATTTCTTGCATACTTCAACAATGAATTACATGTCCAATGCAAACTTTGGATGCAATAGGGGCTTGCCTTGCAATGTATAAATACAAACAAGGTGTCTCCCTCTCTCTCTTCATGTATTCCTTTCAACTAGAGGAAAGCATATGTTTCATTTGAAATTATATTGAGTTCTAACCCAGTCACCAGGTATGTAACTTATTTAACAAAATAATATTATTCTTAACAAAAATGAAATGGGGCCTTAAGATTCCATAACACTGGGTAGTATAATCGTACCAATTCTAACTATGGATTCAAATTACTCTTATGGTGTATATCATGGAAGGTATGACATGAAACTAGAGCTATGAAAGTTTAGGCTTTTATGAAAAATTTATGAGTGTTTATGGAGATAGATGCCACCAATAGTAGGGGCCTCCCCGACATGAAGTCTAAATTAGACCTCACACCGTTTCGGATAGGAGACCCATCTAAAGTAAATCCCTAGTCACCATTTACACTTAGATGTTTTCCTCGGCTGAAATTAACACATAAGAGAGCTTATATAATTTCAGATAAGAAGGTAAGTTGACCATGCGAAACATAAAATTGCAATGTATAGAATGTTCTTAAAAGGACAGAGTAGAAAGAGTGAGCCTTTAATAGAAGTCTAATAGTGTGATTCTAGTAAGAAATACACTAACATAGAAAGAGTAGTTAGCTAATATGCAAAACGGTTCACAAAGTAACAATGATCATGAAAGTAAGTACGATGCACCATTCCACAAGACATGTAATAAAGATAAGAAATTAGTTCATTGTCATTAACACATATGAGAAAACATATATCATAAACATTAAAATAATAATATTACAACACCTACGATATATGTATGAAATTGCATCAACTCTTAGAGCTTCAAGTATTAAGTGAAAGTTCCAAGATACACAATTATAATGACGAATCACTAGCCACAAGTATGGAATGTTGAGCCACTACTTCCTCCTCCAAAGAATGATAAGGCACTCATATGCTAAGCTTGAGAAGATAAGGTGCAAATTCCATTTGTTGAGTTATGACAATTTATTTATTACAAATGATGTGACCTTTCACTTCCCATGTGACTCTTGACCTCCCTCATGACCCTTAAGCTCCAATATGACTTGTGAGTGCCTACATGACTCTTGGACTTCCTAGTGACTCTTTACATTCCATGTGTGACCCTTGGTATTCAACAAATTTATATTTTCCAACTTTTGAAATTACATAAATAATTCCACCAATAATGTGGCAAAAATACATGAGACAAACCAACACTCTTGTGTTGACACTTTGAAGAGATACAATTTCGTGACTATGACATGAAACTTCATTGTAATGTATCAATGCCAAGTTCTTATCGTTGCTTCTATTTCTTCAATCCTTCATGATGGATCTTGCTCATGCTTCATCTTTACTGTCCAAAGGCTCTGGTCAGAGTATTAGAACCTTTTAAGTTAACATCAACTGCCATCTCTTTATCTTGGTCCAAGATTCCTTTCTCCTACATGATAACTCTTGTATGTCTCATCTCCACAATTTCATTATTATAACCTCTCCTTAATGACCTCCTTGAACATCATCTTGTCATGTTATAATTATAGCACCTGCAAATGGATTTCACTCGTCAAAATTCAATATCAGTCCTAAAATCGCCTATTCTATCTTGATTTCTTATGTAAGAAACTCATTGTGATGGGAAAATGTGTAACAATTAAGAAGGAGACTCTAGGTATTATGTTGTTTTCCATTGCAAGGGCCAAGAGATGGCACTACTATCCACTGAGATTGCACAATGCATAATGGAGGAAGGCTAACTAAGGCTTTATGTAGAGGGAAACTCAAGGAGGCAAGGGTAACAAGCTTGGGTACTGTGACTACGCAATACACAATGATTCTAGAGGGGACTGTAAGCATTGCACAAATTTCCACAACTACTATCCATTGGGACTCTACTATCCGTTGGGACTGCACAATGCACAATATAGGAAAAATATATTAAGGCATTGTGTACATGGCAAGTATACAAAACAAGAAGTTGGGTCATTGTGCCATAGGAGTGCTCAATGTGCAGTGAAGGGAGGAAGGCCTTGGTATTGCAAAAGTTTTCGTTGAAAGGAGCCAAAGGAGGCCTCACTATCAAGTAGGAGTGATCAATGAAAGAAAAAAGGAAGGGTTTCTCAAGGCTTTGCACAATGGGAAATTGTAAGCAACAAGGGTTGAACGTCTTTTCTCTAGGAATTCAAAATGTATGATGTGAAGGTAGCTATCCTTAGGATGGGCACAGAGAGTAAGTGTAAGTAGTAAGAGGCTCATGATTGAGGCTTTGAAGTTCATAGTGTGCTCATCACTTGGCTGAAGGTTAAAGGTGTTCATAACTTCTGCATAATGTGAGGACAGGGAAGAATCCAAAAAGTCACTAAGTGTGGGATTAGTGGAATAAAGTGGAGAGGAATAGAATACATAACAGGTCCTCAACATGATCTCGCACACATAAATAATCACACATATCAAATAATATGCACGGTACCCAAATCGAACATGAAAACAATGGAATGACAATAAAGTGACACTTATCTCCAAGTCTGACACTTATGGTGCATATCCTTACGACACAAGTGTATAATTCAACCAAAAGGTGCACTACAACATGGGAATGATCCAGGTGGATATTGGTGGCCACCCACATATTCCTCTTGGAGCCCCACCATTATTTCTTTTTAGTTTCCTTAATTATAGCACAACATACTATTTTTGGCAGTCTTTCGACTCTTAAACTTCCAGAGCCGTTTTGAGGGACTGAAAGACATTTTTAGGGAAAACAAAGAGACCAGAGAAGTCCTAAAGTGGTTCAACAAGTTTTTTTTGGCCTCCCCTTCAAAATATTTGAAAAGAGGTATTATGAAGCCAAAAAGAGATCTTATCCCATATTTAAACCCCTAGAAAGTTGATGTATCAATTGACACAAACAGGGCCCACAATTTTGGTGCTTCATCTCCTAGGGTTAGGTTTTTGGAGGTTTAGGGTTTTCCATTGTTTCTCAGTAATAAATAGACCTTCAAGCCTCATTGTAACATAGTTCATAGGCATGTATTCACCACATAACTTCTCAGAGATAAGATACCATCACTTGAGCTAGTTTATTTCCATTTATGTATGTAAGCATGTTTCAGTTCTTTAACATTAATGAAATAAAGTTTTATTTCTACTCCATCCCTATGTTTATGTGTACATTTCTATTTTGTTTCATTCTTGCATAAGTTTTGATCAATGGTATTAGAGTAGTCTGCTCTTTCTCTGTTTTTCTTTACATCTCCCCAACAAGGTTAGGGAATAAGGAGTTAGTGCTCGATATGGTTAAACCTTTGCAAGACCAACCTCACAAACCCTAATGGCCTCCCATGGTGGAAGAAAAGAAAGATGATGGGGAAGGAGATCCTTTGAAAATATTTCTCGAGGAAGCCCTTGAGTTATAAAGGAACACAATGATGGATAACATTTCCCAGATCCTTTGACTGCTACCCACATGAGACACATCTTCATCCAATAACCACTCTGGAGGCGCCACTCCTTTTAAGTTACAAGTTAACTTTGACATTCCCATATTTGAAGGACAAATAGATGTAGACACTATAGATAGATGGTTAAATATGTTGGAAGGATATTTTTCAATTCATCACTTTTCCAATCAGGAAAATATTACTTTTGCACTTCTCAAAGTTGCCTCCCATGGAAAGGACTCATGCGAAACCTACTGTGAACAAAATTATGAGAGGGGATATTCACTATTTTCAGCCATACCCACTTGGAATTATTTTTGAGATGCCATCAAGGAATAATATTACCCTGTCATGAGCTATGAAGATAAATACATAAAGTGGACCACGCTGCGATACAGAAGGGACTAATATGTGCCAGAGTTCACAAATATTTTCCAAACCCTTTGCACAAAGTCGGGTATCAAGGATTTTGAGCAACATTTCATACTCAAGTATTGTGACTATCTACACAAGTACATCCTAGATGTTATGGATTTCTTGGACATTTCCTTGCTTATCACCATCAATCAATATGCTATTAAGATCGAGCATAAATTTAAATAGAAGAAGTGAGACTTTGGATATGTGCATCCGAAGGAAGGGAAAGGCGCCTCCAAACCATAAAACAAAGGACAAATCCAAGGTGTGAGACAATCCACTGAAGTTGCAAGCAAAGAAAAACACGAAGAAGACAAAGAAGGACATAGGTAAATGGTGTGAGTTCCATAAAGGCCCTACTCACAACACTAGTGAGTGTCCAACAAAGCAGTCACTGGTGGATGAACTAACGGCTTCCGAATTAGATGCATGTTCTGACTATGAGTTAGAAACCGATAAGAGGAATAATAAAGGTAAGCATATTATTGATGTGGAGCCTAGTTCCACTATTTCCACCACCAAGATCCAGAAGGATGAGCCCAAAGACCCAGAGGAGTGGGAGCGAGTCTTCCACTCATAGATGTGGGTGAAGGGTTCTCACTACAGTTCATTGTTGATAGCAGGAGGCAAAAGAACCTCATTTCAACAAAGGTTGTGAAGTGGTTGGGCCTACCAACCACACCACACCCACAACCATACACCATCGGGTGACTTCACCAAGGGAGAGATATCAGTGTCAGCCAATAGTGTCACCTTCGCTACAACATCAATCCCTTCAAGTATGAGGTATTGTGTGATATTTCCCCTCTTGAAGTTTGTGATGTTTTATTAGTCCAACCATACTTGTGGAAGCAACATGTTGTGTATGTGTCTAGGCCTCACACTGTTATTATTACTTTAGGAAATAATTTGTACATGATAGTAGAGGTCGCACTGCCTACTATCGTTTCTTTGATCATTGCAAAGCAATGTAGTAAGAACATTTCCCAGACCAGGAAATTTGTTTTCCTTATGATTCACCCTTGGGGAAAGAAGAATATTTTGGCCATGACCTCCAGACATGGCTCCTCTGCACGGAAACAACATATGGACAAGGTTGTAGAGGAGTACAAGGACATCTTCACCTCAACTGCAGGGGTACCTCTACATTGTTAGGTCAAGCACTCCATCGATCTGACCCTGGGCGCGCCACTACTCAATGGACCAATATATCGATGCTCCGTTATGGAGAATGATGAAATCAAGAGGTAAATTCAAGGGTTATTTCAGAAATAGCACATTAGGCCAAGTTCATCACCCTATGGGAGCCTGATCTTGTTGGTAAAGAAGAATGACGAGACCTGGAGACTCTGTATTAAATATCGGGTGCTAAAAAATATGATTGTATGAAATAGGTATCCAATCCCACAGATTGATGATCTTCTAGACCATCTCAAGGGGGGAAAATATTTCAAAAAGATTGACTTGAATTCTGGCTATCACCAGGTACTAATCAAATGCTCTCATGTGTGGAAGACTACCTTTAAATCCAATGAGGGCCTTTTCGAATGGTTGGTCATACTTTTTGGGGTTGACAAATTCCCCCACAACCTTCATGAGTTTGACAGACAACATCTTGCAACCCTTCACCAACTCATTTTTTGTGGTGTATTTGGATGACATTTTGATCTTCAGCCAGAGTTGGGAGGAACACCTCCACTGTATTCGACAGGTCCTCCAAACCCTACAGAAACACAAGTTGCGTGCCAATTTGGAGAAATGCACTTTTTGTATGACTCAACTTCAATATTTGGGGTACATCATTGATGAGAGGGGTGTGCATGTGGATCCAACCAAGATACAAGTCATTCAGGATTGGCAAACCCCAACCACTCTGACAAATCTCCACATCTTTCTGGGTCTTGCCAATTTCTACCACAAGTTCGTGTTGGGGTTCTCTCATATAACTTTGCCTTTGAGTCAAGTCACCAAGGGAGGAGAAAAAGAAAATTTCTTTTGGTATGATTCCTAACAGAAGGCATTTTTTGAGTTGAAGCATCACCTCCACTCTGCATCAGTGATTACATTACTAGACTTCCAACAACCATTTGGGATGGAGATAGAGGCCTCTAAATATACTATTGGTGTAGCTCTTACCCAACATGGGAATCGGGTGGCACATCACAGTTAGACACTTTTAGACATAGTTTGAAATTATCCCACTTATTACAGAGATTTATTCCATTTTGCAGGCCTGTCGACAATGAAAGCATTACATTATGGGGAAGGAAACGTTCATCCATATAGAGCAATGACCCTTGCAATTCCAACATACACAACAGAAGTTGTATAATGATTGCCATCATAAATGGTCCACATACTTGCAAAATTTCCATTTTCACTTTAAGTATAAGAAGGGCAAGACTAAAAATTTTCCAAATTTCCTCAGCTAACGACCTGTCATGGTGTTGACCACTATGATTGAATATTGTGGTCACGAGACTCTGGGGTGGCCACATCTTTACGAAAATGATCCAAAATTTAGCAACACACACAAGACACTCCTCAGAGGAAAGAAAGTTCCATATTTTCACCTCTAGGGTGTATTGCTATGCCACATGGGACACCTTTGTGTTCTTACAAGAAAGCGTGCCAAGGTGATTTCGGAGGCTCACTATAGTCAGGTCGTTGGACACTTCTAGGTAGAGAAAATAGTTGCCATACTACATATGTGTTTTTATTGGTTGAACCTTCAATAGGAAGTTGGGAAGTACATTAGATCCTACAATGCCTGTGCTATTTCCAAACCAACCATCAAGAAGCAAGGCCTATATACCCCTCTTCCTACTCCTAGTCAACCTTGGGAATCCATATCCATGGATTACATCTCCAACCTTCCTTCTAATAAGCATGTCAATGACTACGTTTTCGTGGTCATTGAAAAATTCTCTAAAATCACCATTTTGGCAGCCTACAAGAAGAATATCACAATAGAAGCCACTACTAAGCTCTTCTTTAAATGAGTGTGCGTGCATTTTGGGATCCCAAAGTCCATTTTCTTAGATCAGGACAACAGGTTCCTAAGCACATCTTGGTCAAGATTGTGGTTGCCGTTGGATACTAAGGTCACTAAGTCCATGACTTTCCACCCCCAAAGTAATGGCAAAATAAAGATCGTCAACATGATGATCATATACATTCCGTGTATGTACAATTTGAAGCATCCATGCACATGGGATGAAAGCCTCCCTTATGTCCAACAATGCTACAATAAATCCCTCCATAGCTCAACTGACCACAACCCCTTTCAGGTGGGGTTGGGATTCCAGCCACTATGTCCCAGTGATGTGGCCATACAATTTGAAGCTACTCAGGCAGATTCGACTCATGTCCAATGTGAATATGACAGTGCTAACAACTTCATTGAGTGTATTCAGCACATCTTCGATTAGGTCCATCACATATTGGATAAAGGCAATGACAAATACAATCTGTGTCATGATCAATATCTAGTGCCACACAAGTTTTGGTTACATTTGCAAAATAAGCACCTTGTTGGGCCCCACCGCAAGGTTTTCCTGCTCTGATATTTGCGTCACACCATCATTAAGGTTGTAGGGAAAATTATTTCAAGATAAGCATTCCACCATTCCTTCGTCTGCATTGAGTGTTCAAAGTGGACTGCCTTTGACCATACTTTCCACCCTTACTGGACACATCAAACATTGCAGAACAAATCACACAAATAGAGTTAAACCGAGACTACATGGAACAAGCCACAATTGATCAAATCAAGAACACCCATTACCAGAAGATCCAACTATATCGGGTTGTCAAAGTTGGCCACCTCCTGCACCAAGGTAAGTGGCTCACTAGGGAACTATGCCAGTAGAGGACTTGTTATAACAAGGCATGAGACTTGGCTTTGAAACCCTTTGCATAGTTTATGAGTCACTTCTTGCTATGGTACATTATTATTCAATTTATATTGAAGTCTATTATTTATTTCAATTTTCATTATTCTCACCAATGTAAATACACTCATTACATTATATTTTTATGTTTGCAAATGGAACAAAATTATGAAGACAAAAAAATGGATGCAATCAACAAAACATTCCTCCATATAACCCAAGTCATGGAAGTAGTTCAAGCACTGACAACAGTTACAGTGAATAATGATGATCGATTTGGTTATCATTGCAACTTGTTATATTTTTTGAAATAATTATCTATGAAAATCAAACATTTTGTTAATGTAATGGACATAATGTCCCAATTGAAAGACAAGGGGTTACCAATAACAATCCCATTTTGTATGACAAAGAGCCTTTATTGATATATCATAAAATTCATTTTAATTTATTCTGTTGTGTTATCTAATGTCACTGTGAAATGTTACATCACTGATTAAATATTATAGTGAAGAGATGCAAAATTTGATATTATAACTAATAAATCCAAACATCGTATACAAATGCATTAATCAAATTTTAATTTATATTAATATTGATATAAGATATATGTTGAGTTTTTGATGGACAGAAAATTCAAAAAATTACAATAATTGTAATATCATAGGTCGATGTTTCCCAAAAAAAGAAATCTCATACAAAAATTTGGTGTGTCTATAACATAAAAATTCACTGGTGTGTTATTTTATATAAAAGCATCGCAACAACATATTTTTCTATCATCGGTGCCTTTTGGTAAAATGATAGCACCAGTACCTTTTTTTGTTCAAGCACTAGTATTGTTTGAGATTAATGCCCTGATGCATTGTAATTCTTAATGCACCAGAGCTTTCATAGAACTAACACCTTGGTCCTACAAAATATTATTTCCAACCTAGTGCATTATGAAAACTAAAATAATTGGTCTTTTATATAACTAATGCACCGGAGCATCTGTAAAAATGATACACGTCGGTGCTACAAGTTTAAGAAAAAGCATCGACTCAATTTTTTTTTTTACATGCTTTGGTGTTGTTGCTTACAATAATTCCCTAGGGATATTTTATCTATAAGCATTGGTACAATATATATTATGCACCTGTGTTCTTTGCATTCAATGCCTTAGTGATTTTAGTTATGTATGTCGTCTAATGGTTTTAAATATATAGCACATCGATGCTACTTGTTCCATGAAGTTGACCACAGAAAAAATCCACTAAAACCTATGACCGCCTATATTTTTTCAATTGTGATAATTTTTTGTTAAAATCTCCACTAAAACATCCGCTACCACAAACAAATGTTTTAGTAGATGTGTTTTTGACAATTTTTGCCAATTTTATAACACTAAAAGCCTCTATTATAACGTTCTCTAGAAGGTATTTTCCTTGTAGTGCATCTAGAGAGGATCTTGGACAAGAGATTGATCAAGAAGACCAGGGACAAAGAGAACTTTAAATATTTGGTTAAATGGAAGAACGTCCCAGTGACATGCAACTTAGTTTACTGCCACACTCATACAGAAAAGTGGCAAATTGATTACAGAAATCATGGGCAGGAGCCAATGAAATATTTTTTCCTTGGGAGTATGATCCAAGGGCATCTATAATTCTTATTGACTGAGGGGTCAAAACTTTTACTCAAGGAGTTCGTTCCTCAAGGTGTGGTTTATTAGATTAGGATTTATTTAAAATTTCCATATAATTTATTAGAATTAGACAATTTTTTCTAGTTTGTTTAATTTTCCCCAAATTGATCCTTAGATCCTAACTTCAAGTATATGAACTGAATTGATGTAATTCTATATTCTTTTGATTGCAGGAAAATCAAGAGAGAGAGAGAGAGAGATGGAGAGAATGGGGGGCTGGGGGGGCGTGGGGCTGTAATTCTTCCAATGAGAGCTCTAAATATCATAACCAATCCTTCTACAAATTTCTTTACACATTGTTCTATAACCCCTATGTTTCAATAATTGCACCTGAGACCAATAAAGTTCCCAATATTAGCATCAGAGTGGTTACAGGAGTGAGGAGAAGGGAGAGGAGTCACCTTAAAGTTATCATAGACTCGAGAGGAAAGGCTGAAAGAGCCCAAAGGGTTGAGAGGAGTCGAAGTATTGAACTAGAGAATAAGCCTAAAACAGCTGACACTCAGCCATTTTTCACCTTTTGGAAGAGTCTGCTAATTTTTAGAGACAAGACCATTTATAAACAGAATCTTGTAACATAAGTTCATCTCGGAGAGCCTTGAAGGCTTTGTGCCCGTAACTTTATTTTAAATAACTTCAAGGCTAGATACCCTCAAAATATAGCGACAGAAACTTCATTCCATTACCTAGATCCATCAGCTAGAAGGAGTTTCCCTTATGTGGTTTACTCAAAGGCTCAAAGACTCGGAATCCCAAAATCATGTAAGGGATTTTAATTACATTTATAAAGATTTTGGCATTCAAGGTAGCAGGGTCACAGGAATGTATGGTCAGTCTTGAGCAATCAATGTTTCTACTTTGTAATTCTTCTACTGTAATTAAGCTTCTTGCTGTGATTTTAATATGGATTTTAATCATGTAGGTTGAAAGAAGCTGTTATCACCTAGATTGACCTCAGGCTGAAGGGAGGGAATTCCAAGGTAACCACAAACAAAGCTTAGCCTTGTAGCTAGCCCTATAAGGCCGGGAGAGGGCTCTCTCCTTTAGAATCTCAGTCGGGATGACTGAATCAGGTAAAGATTTTTGGCTAGGTATAGTAGCTCGAAAGGTTTTGATTGAACTTGTTGGTTTTTGCTGGATCAGATGGAGCTGGGCAGTTTAGGTCTGGGAAATTAGGTTAGGGTGTTCTATGGGGCAAGGTAGGGATAGGCTTTAGTACTTCAGGCTTAATGGTTTGAGGTGTTTAAGACTAATGAAGAGCTGAGGAGGGCATGTGACAATCATGGATTCTTCTCAAACAATAGAAAACACAAAATATTGAATGATTTCCCAAGGTAGAGAACTGCAACAATGGACTCTACCTATATAACTTGATAACATTCAATAAGAAGTAATGAAATGGATGATAGCATACATAAAACATGTAAACAAATGATTACAAAAGAAGAAACTGTACTAAAACTCCATACCATAGGGATCCCATAAAAA
>APFE031164486.1:45860-87896 GCA_000404065.3 Pinus taeda
CTACAAATCCTATTAATCTCCTTTCCAAACTGCTTACAATGATGTACAATCAAGCTTTGAGCCTCCAAGTGAGTCCAACCCTTTCAAATGACAAATCGAATACATGATATAGACATCCAAATCACTCATCCTAACCATTAGGGGTTGAAACCATGAGAAGAGGAGCTGTGTCAGCCATTTCTAAACAAAGAACTGGAATCTAGGCAACCAAACAACTTGCCTCTAAAAGAGGGGAAACTGATTCATTACCCTCAAAACCACTTTTAATCTAATGAATCTATCACCTACCAATGTTTAACGATCATGTTTACAAGCCATTACATTAATTACATCATTAAATCATCCACCATGAGAGATAAATCATAAACATAGTCGAAAATTGGCAAACTAGGCATCCTGAGCAAAGTTTTCACTATGCGCAGTGCCATTGGTGCTACGTGTGGTGCCACTTTCAGGCCACTTTTGGAAGCCTTCCCATCATCCAAATTGAGCCTAGGATAGCTCATTGGAAAGGCTTGCAAATATTTCTTCTGAGAAACCTAGAATTTCTGCATTTGGAGCTCATATGACCCCTCAAAACTTGATTCTCCCAAGGCTGCTTCTATGTGTCCAAAAACTGGCAGAAATGTTAATTTTGGAGTGTTTTTAGACCTTCTGGTGGATTATTTTTGCTCCAAAATTTCTTAAAATTTCTAGGGTGTATCTCCTTGATGCCCTAATCCAAAAATGCAAGAGATTTTTCCATTGGGTGCTCCTAGGAAAAACGCAGCGCCGGTGGCACTGCACTTCTGGGCAGTTTTTGTGTATTGAATTTCAAAAATTTACAAATGACAAAATTTTCTCAAAAAATGCCCAAAATTTGTATGGAGCACCACCATCCTGTGCTTTTATTGGCCAAGGAGGATTCAACCAACATCTTAAGTCTATCCTCCTCCCTTTTGCCTTCTAAAGCCCTCCTTAACCTAGCCTTCATCTTTTTGATTCTCATATTGCAAATCTTATTGTGGGTCATGTAGTGATATGCCATGTGTGTAAGCATTTTTTATCCTTGTTGGCCTCCTTAATTAGCTCCTCAAGATGTCGACTGACTCTTTCAAGCCAAGTCTCCCTATCCTTTTCAATCTCCTGCTTAATATGATTCAATGTGATTACTGTCTCTTTGCCAATTTTCCTTTTTTCTTTGAGCATTTCTAGCTCCATGAGGACTTGTTTGTCACTCAACTATTTTTTTTTCCTGTTCTGAGTCAATGTGATTACTGTCTCTTTGCCAATTTTCCTTTTTTCTTTGAGCATTTCCAGCTCCATGAGGACTTGTTTGTCACTCAATTGTTTTTTTTTTCTTTTTCTGTTCTAAGTATGTGATGACATACTTAGCCCTCTCTAGGTTATCCATCAAAGCTTTTATTTGAGCTTCCCTTTCCTTTATGATGATGTCCTTAATGGTTTCCCTCTCCTGAGCTTCTAAATCAATAATCTCAGTGTCAAGCTACTCAGGCTCATCACATTCTTCCAACTCAAACTCTCTTTCTTGCTCATCATCCAAGTCTTCTTCCTGCACCTTTTCCTTCCCTTTGTTCAGATTTTGTCGTTGTACCTACTGTGTTGATGAAGAAGGCAAAGCCAATTCCACATCCCATGGATCTAGCATTTGCCTATGGGTTGATGAAGAAGGTAAGTTCCCTTCCACATCCTGTGGAGCAAGCACTTGCTTAACAACTGCAAAAAAAATCCTTGTACCTCTTTGATAAGTCAAGTATACTGGCACCTTAGCAATTTTTGTCTCCTTGGTTTTTTCTCCTGTTTCGACATGACTAGAAGGCCCACTTGTTGCTTGAACCATGGATGGAGGAATTTGTGGTCCCCTAAACATGTCATGAGCAATGAAAGTCTCCCAAGGGATGTTGGGGAGACTGAGATGGTGAAGAACAATAATCTTGATCAAGGAGTAGTGATAGATGTTGTTCATTTGCTGAAGGTATGGCTTCTTCTACACAAGGTAAGTTGTCTTATCAATTTTTCTAAACAAAAATATGGGAGGTTCAACATTTTTACCCTTGTAAAGTGCATGAGGAGCCTGATATGGCGAGTGTACAACCTGGAAAAACTACCCTCACAAGTGAAATATTTGATGATGACCCTGATCAAGGGGACATACCTGTTCTCCAGAAATTTGAAAGGGAAAATCCTCTTCACCTGACTTCTTTGCTGAGGTTTAATGTAAGGCTCATAATAATGCTCATGAAGGTCCCGAGCCTTATACCATTTCTCACTAACATTAGGAACCCAGGTGGCCTCTGAAATGATTGATGGTGACACTGTGAAAGTCGGATGGTGACACTATGAAAATCACCCCAGCAAGAGTCACTTGATTGTTCTGCAGGTGGGCTACAAAAAGTCTAGCCAGTTCATGGTGAAATTGGACTCCCTCCACTAGTTCACAAAATGCATAACATTCAATGTGTCTAAAACATGAAACTGCCAATGGAGAGGCTTGTAGTTCTCTTAGGTTAGTTGCCTCTTCTTTTATGGTCTTGCCTCGCTTATGAGGTTTTCTATGCTGCCTATCTTTCTCTGCCGAACTGTCACTTGCTGTATTCTCCTCATCATAATCATAATCTCCTCTATCCATGTTAACCAGCTTTTTTGTTACATAATATTAGACAATGACGATGGGAATGAGTGGGATGATTTAGGGTTTGTAGGCATGAGTTCTGAGTGAATTTAAGCACTTATGGGTAAACTATGAATCATTAGGGTGAGGGAGATGGATTTTGAAATAATGGATAGATGATGGAATGTAGATGAGGGGGAAGAAAATGATGGGTAAATGGTTTTAGCTATAATTCTAAGCAATGGGAAGAACAACTAGTTAGGGTTTGTAGAGGAAAATTAGGGTTTGATATTAGGAGTGTAGGAGGTGTCCAAAATATTAAATGTGCAAGCTAAACATTGAATGAAGTAAGGGAATTTACTTGTAAAAGGAGAATTTGCAAGCAATTAAGCGAAATTTTGAAGTTTGAAGTGTTTCTGTGGCTTGGTGCCCTATGCGTAGTACACTCGCCCAGAAGCGCAACGGCGGCTCCTACGTGCAACACCTTCAAATTTGAATTGGTGGAAATCTCCCTATGCATAGCGTGCTTCCCTATGCACAACGCCCTCTTCCCTATGCACGACGCTGGGAAAATTCTTCTAGAAGCGCAGTGTCGGTTGCCTATGCACAACTTCGTCTTTGTTTTGCTCAAAACCACTTGGATATTTCTTCTTTCTTCTCTGTTTTGGCTTCTTTGAATTGCAAGATAACATAATGCTATAAAAGTAGGATGAGAGGGTTTATATATGGGCACCATTTTTATTTTTATTTTTTGAAAACCCACTTTTCAAATGTTCTTTACCTTTTTTTGAAAACTCTCTTTTTAATGCTTGTTTCACTTTTGCTTTTGTAGGTGGATTAGCTCATGCGAACTTGATTTTTTGCAATGCTTGTAACTAGGCAGTAGGAATGAATGATTAGGAGCAATTGGGAATCAATATTACATATAGAAACATAAAATTACATAAGAAATGAAAATAAAAACAAAATACTGTGTTTTCACCTCAAAACATGTTTTGAGGTGAAAATTACATTTGACTTTAAAAATAATAACTTTTGACATTCAAGATATTATGCTTGAGTTTATTTAGCATCCTCATGTATTTGCTGATCATTATTGGCATTTAACCATCAAATTTGACTATGGTGGAAACTCTAAAACCTAATGGGGCCAAACCCTATGACCTAATGAAATGAACTACAGAGTGAAAATGAACCATGACTGAATACTATACAAAAGAGAATCAGCAAGTATATTTCATGAGGGAAAACTGAAATGGCCTCAACCTTTAGTGGATCCATGACCTAATGGAGTGATGAAAATTTTACAGTATGGTACTCCCATTATGCAAATGCAAAAGAGTATATTTTGATCACTGATGCTAGTATGACAAGAATGAAACTAATAGAAGCACTAAATTAAAGGAATCAAATCCTAGAGGGGCCCATTTAAGAAATTATTTGTTGAGATTTGGATCAAGGTTACAAAAGCACAGGCCATAAATAACATGTCAAATATATCAAAAACCATGCAATCTCACCTGTAAGATATGCTAGTGAGGAAAACAAACCAAAGTCTTCATCGAAACAAGAGAACATTCTACATTTAGGCCTTTGGAACATATTAACACAAACCTATGTGGATCAGCCAAGATTTGAACATTGAAAATTAAAAGGTATTTTATTTTGTTTATTGATGATTCTAAAGGAATGACATGGGTTACCTTTCTTAGAGAATAATTAGAGGCTTTTGAGAAATTTTAACTCATCAAGGGTTTAGTTGAATATGAATTAGATCTAAAAATTAAATGCCTAAGAAGTAATAGAGGAGAAGAGTTATTTTTGTGAACATCATGGAATCATAATAAAGTTTACTATTGTAACAATTCCATAGTAGAATGGAGTGGCTAAATGAAAAAACCAAATAGTATAAAATATGGAAACATCCATGCTCATTGATGCCTAGTAACCAGAAATATTTTGGGGAGAAGTAATGGGCCTACGAACTATGCAAAGGTAAAGCAGTGGTTGACCCCCAAATATGTACTCTCTTTAGTATTTTATACTTGGTAAAATTTAATTTGTGGGGAAGAAAGTTCATACTCTCCACTCCACACATTCCTCTCTCTACATATTCCTTTATTTGCATGTCTTACCTCCAAAAATATCTTACTTCTAAAAATTTATCACTTTAGAGATGCCCTTCCTCCACACATATTATTCTCTACTCACTTCCCCGCCCCACATAATTAATTTCTTGTATTCCACCCCTCATGATCATAAATATTTTGTAGCAGGGCAATCTTCTCAACTCATTAATTTCCATGTTTCTCATGGTATTAATATTAATAATATTAAAGGTGAATCAATATTCGAGTTAAACCAACATGATGGTTTTACAACTTCAAGATTTGTTTCCACCATCTCCCACAAAGAATGTACTTAATGTATTAAATTTCTATTTATTGGACTATCCCACCGAATGGAATTCAAACGTGAAAGGGTAAGAACAAGGAATTCATAGCTAAGAGCCACTAAGAACGTTGATAATTACTCAGATATTCCTAAATGTAAATGGGAGATGTATACCGAAAGAAATAAGGAAGAAATTTGTAGTGACACTTTTAACTTGCTTTCCCACCAAGATAAAATCTTTCATTGATTGATTGCATACCATTGTTATGTAATTTTACCAACCAAAAAAAATAATAATGACAAAATTTGAATAGGTGGGATAGAAACCACTGAATGTATTCTTGAAGTTTTCGACTTCAAGAAAATAGTCGACCTTTATGAATGACATTTTTATCCAAAGACAAGGACAATCTGAGTAGGAGTGAAGAGGAATATAATTCCTCTAAACCCTAAATCATTTAGAAAGATATTCAAATTTCCCAACGCACTTGGTTTGGAACTCATTTATGGTTGCGTAGGAGTTGACATGCCACCACTCATAAGTGTCTTATATCCTCCCTACCATGATCCATTTCCATTCTAAAAAATCCTAACACTGCTAAGATATTTTTTCCTTTGAGCTCATGGAATTCCTTCACCCATCTCTAAATTGAATCACATATCTCCCATCCATTCCTTCATTTAAAGAGTCCTTCCACCAAAAAAATACTTTGTGTTTCATTTTTTATCAACACTCGAAGTCTTAAAAGCCAATATCTTCTTAATATCCAACTCTGGATCATTAATAATAAAGGCTAGTGCACTTAGTGGTTCCACTTCTTTTATCGTACATGTCAATTTGACATGGATTCATCACTGATATGAAAGACTAGATGGTGAGCCTAAAAATGGAAATGATGCTCCAATCTATAGCTAACATTACCTATCCTCTCAATAACTTTAAATGAACCTCAAACCTTTGTACCAATGATATAAACATTTGAGTAGGTGGTGGGAACTTCTCCTTGGTCATCATAACATAGACCAAATCACCCACATTGAACTGTGCATATTTTTTATCTTGATCCACCCACTTTTGCATCTTCTTTGCTACTTATGTCATGTTCACTTCAAGCATCTCCAATGTATATTTTCGTATAGTCGTGAACTCCAAGCATAAGGAACTAATAAAAGAATAACCTTGCATAAATATATGTGGCATCATGGGTATGTTCCCATTGGTTAACTTGAATGGATTGCAACCTATGGACACACTCTTATATAAGTAGTAAATGAATTATGTTGATCCAACAAAACTAGATAGTTCTCTTCACCAACTCTCACAAAAGGTATTAGTTAGTCCTCCAATAGGGAGTTGATACACTCTTTCTATCCATATTTTTGTAGATGAAAAATGGATGTGTGTATCAACCATATCCCTAGAAACATTAACAATCTAGTCCAAAAATTCCATGTAAACCTTGTATCTTTGAATGATACAATAATCAATGAAAGGCCCCAATACTTCATGACATATCATAACAATTTATTTTCCATTTCCTCCATGTTACATGACACCATGATTGAGATGAAAATGGCGTACATCGAAAACATCCAACAACAACCATAATTGCATTATACTCTTACACCATAAGAAGATGTGACAAGAAATCCATTGAAATACTCACCCATGCTCTATCTCGAATTGGTAAAGGATGTAATACACATGCCTGTAATTTGGTATTTAACTTGCCTTGTTGTAACCCAATAAAGTTTTAGATGTACTCTACTTTTCACATGACATCCTCCTAGAAATAACCTCTATCCAACAATACCACTATCCTAGATTATCTATGATTGAAAAACTAAGGCGAGTCATGACACTCCTTGAAGAGTTTATTTTAGAGTACACTAGCCTTAGGAACATAGATGCACAAACCAAGGAACAAGAGATAATCACACGTCAACAATTCCTTTTATTTCCTTCATTTTTTCATAATTCCCTTCACTGTAGTGTTAGTCTATTAACCCTCTTGAATCCTCCTCTTCAATTGCTCAACAAACTGAATTTGACTCTCTCTTAGCATAGGTAGGTCCTTTTCCTCCTCAAATGGATATAATTGTGCCTTCATACTAAAGGAATTCACTACACCATTAAGCTTCCCTAGCCTATACTCAATTGTCATGTCTAACTCACCCAAAAAATTCTACCACCATGCCTACTCTAGTGACAACCTAGGTTGATTCACACATTAAATCATCACAATATTATCTTCCTTAACCACATTCCCATCAAATAATTCCTCCATACTTGAGGAAAGTACATGACTGTAGTCATCTCCTTCTCATGCCTGAGGTACCTCCTCTCCTAGTCCTATAATTTCCTGCTCACAAAAGCTATTCTATGACTATCTTGAATCAAAACTCCTGCGACGGTGAAATCAAATGCATTTGTATGTAACTCAAATGATTTCTCATAATTTGGGAGCTTGAATATTGGGGAAGTCATAATATTAGATTTGAGCTCCCTAAACACATGCTTTCTCTTCTCTGTTGACCACCAAGATCTATCCTTCTATAGAAAATCTTTCAGTGGTGTATTGATCTTAGAATAACCCTCTACAAAATTCTTGTAGTCACATTTCTCATCCTTGTGAAGACTCTCATATCATACACAATCCTAGTATCCTCCCAACCTTATATAGCTTAATGTTTGTGAGATCCATGTGAATACATTCTTGTCCAACCCAATGGCCTAAAAATGGTATATAAATCTAAGGCATGATACGCTTTGGCTTCTTCAAGTACAACTGATTCTGCTCTAGTGCATCAAAAACTTCTACCAAGCGTTTCTTATGCTCATCCATGTACTTGAATATTATGATCTCATCAAAATATACCATAATAAACTTGTCGTAATGATTATTTCTCCTTCATTCTCATTATATATCTGCGCAATATATTTCGTTGTGAATTTGGGGTTTGCAATGGCCACATGTAGAGTGTTTTAGTCTTCTTGGAAGATAAAAAGTTTATGGGTCTAATTCGGGGTTCCAAACTTGGTTTTCTACTACCCTGACATGTTATTGACTTGGATTATTTATTATCTCATTCAATTATGTTTAGTTCATTACTCGTAGAATGGGTGGTATTTTCAATCCTGCGTGGAGGGTCATGGATCTCTACCCCATGGTAGGTTTGCTAAAGGGCTAAAGACAATTCCTTCCCTAGATTTGGGATTTGCTGCATCTACAAAGAAGAATGTTTAAACCCTTAATGAATGAGGGTGGTTTGGTAAGTTCATAGTACTTTGGCCTAGTTATAACTTTATTTTAGAATGGATCTCTAACAATTTAGCAAATAATGATACCATTGGTACTTTATATCATAAAAAAAAATATTTTGATTTTTTTTTAAAAGAAACGAGGATAAGGATTTCATCTACATATTTGGGCCCTATTTCATGCTCTCTATGGAGATGTTTCTGTCCCACTAGAATTTCAATTTTAATCTTATGATGTAAATCTTTTCTACACCTATATGGACTAGATTTTCATATCTTCCGCTTCTTTTCTAGGGTCGTGATATTTTCATATCCGTTGGTGACAAATTTGGCTGCTATGTTACTAGTTATGAGGGAAATGATAATAACTTATCCTATGCTATAATTTGTGTTGAAATGAATTTTATAAAAGGAATCCCTCAGATGAATGAGTGGTACCACCTTTAGAATCTGGATTTTGAGCAGATTCCTTTTAAATGTAGTTTTTTTCCATGAGTATGGACATTTTACAAAAGGCTACCCAAAAGTTACATCATCTCAATCTGCTTTTATCCCTCCACGATCTTTTCAAGGAGATTATGAGCAAGAAGAATTTAAACCAATTTCAAGGAAGTACAAGAATTTTCCATCTAAAAGGTCTCATTTCCAGATGCTAAATATCATGAGAATCTGTCATCCAATAATAGATATGAAGCTTTGAAACCCTCAAAGGCGGATGTTGACGAAGATAAGACAAATATAGATCAAGTGCCTTTGGAGACCACCAATTTACCTACTGAGGAAGTGACTACTTCTAAGAATATTGACAAAGCCCTCTCTTTAGATAAGAAGGAAGAAGAGGCCAATTTGGAGGAAAAGAAGCAGGTCAATCCCTCCTCTTTGTTGTTTTATTTATTATTCAAATGTTCTAAAAAGCAATTAATTATCTCCTTGTCCATTAACAAGAAGTATAAAATATCAAAGCTAGAAATCCTCAAAATCTAGTGCCCATCATTCCTCATCCTCTTGTGGTTATACTAGGGGTAAGTTTCAATTAAATCCTAGAAATGTTTTGTTTTTGTAGGAATTTTTGCAACCAATTTGTAGGAATATACTCTTGTTGTCAAAAATCAATAGGGTCAAGTATCATAAGGTTTAGTATTAGATCTCCGCTTATTTTTTTGGGAGGAGGGTGATTTTCTTCCTTTATGCCTAAGCTGTAGATTTCAATCTTGAGTTGACACGTCTCCCTTTTAAAATAAAAATAAAATATTTTGTAAATAAAAAACAGTGTTCATTGTAATAAAAATAATGAATATACATATTTGGTCACTTTCAATTAAAGATTTATAAAAAGTCAATAATGTCACTATCGGTTTGCTTGCTAGATTTGTTTTGTTATTGATGTTACAACCTGGTATAAAAGAGACGTGATAAAATTATTTCACTCTCATTCTTAGTCATAAATAAAGTATTTCAAAATGCAAGTTAAGTAACATAATTGCACAAAGACTTTCCAGCTTAATTTATTAGTCATTTTATCAATTAATTAACTAAGGTACATGGGTCCCATCATGAAATGGTAGTCCAATCACCTATCATAATATTATAAATTTATTTTAGTAGCCTTAGGTCTAACACTAATTAACCATTAATGGTTCAATTTTCAGGACCTCTGTTTGAGTTGTCTATAATGCGACTTTTTGGAGATTCCGGCGACGGAATCTCGCAGAAGAAATGAGGTTAAATCTCGATTTTTAGCAGTTAAAATGGTTTTTTAACTGCATATTTGGATTCAGCGCCCTGAAAAACCCCTGGGAGCCATTGATTGTGCAGAAACTAGCTATTAAACTTGGGATTCCAATGAATTGCTACCCGATTTTGACCGGAAAAGTCCACCGGAAAGGCTTTCAAAAAGTCGCATTATAGACTACTGCGTTTTCTGCAAGCAATATCTAGCATGCTATAGGGCATTTAATACACCCCATAGCAGGCTCTACCGATACATACACCATCAACCCCCTGATAGTACGATGGGGTACGCCATGCGCTTGGAGGTTATGGGATGCACCATAGTATGCTCATGTTTTTAAATTGTGCGTGGGAGAATGAAATTCAAGTTTGAAATCTCTCTGGAAAACCAGCTGCGCCTTCATTTTCTTAAAAACACAAACTTCTCTGCGAACCATGCCCATCGCCGATGATAGAAGAACTCTGCAATTGGTAAGGCTTCGTCCGGACGTCAGTTGATCCGGGAGAGCTCCAGCATGATGCCCTGTACAGATAGCACGGTCTCCTCATCCGGTTTGCTGCCAAAGCACATCCACATAACGATGCATAACAGCGTCGTTCGAAACCGCTGCAGGACAATAACCACTCCACTGCTTCGAGTAGCTTCGTTACTCAGGTTTTCCATGAGGCGACCTATGCTCCATTCCCTCACCTTCCAAAAGATTTTCATCGTCGAACAACTCAGGGCTTCATTAACTAGATTCCTGCGAAGGTTCCGCCGCAGTGGCCCGTATGCAGCCGAGATGACGCTGTACAGGTTGATATCGAACATTTTCTGGATGAACAACTCGTGAGAAAGCTCAAGGCAGACAATCATAAGCATAGGGCGGGAACCGAACCAGATGGTTCTTGTACCGCCAACTCCTCCAAAGAACCAGCCGCAGGAAGAATAAGGAAATTACAAGAACGAAAACAACCTGGAGAAAGGAATTGAGTCAAAACGGAATTTCCCATCGGCTTCATGAATCTTTTAATAAAAAACCCTGCGTTGAATCGGCCCATCGGCTTCATGAAGAATATAAATTAAAAAAATGTTCTACCATGTGAATAAGTTTTTATAATAGCAAGGTGAGCTATATAGCATTTGTACGTTAGTGATGTTTCAAAATATATATAACTAGCAATTGTCCCAAAAGGTACAAAGAGAGGCCGATAGGAGTGTTAAATAGGAATTGTTGAATTTTTCTAAAAGAGTTAATTGGTTTGTGGAAAACCTTGTTTTCTTGCACTGGATCATTGTGCAATTACTTCTCTTTAGATGTTTTGTTTATATCCATATTACAACACATTAAATGTCCTATTTGATTTTAGAGTAAGTTAATTACCAAAAATCAACAGGTTAAGTTAACTACCCAAAATCAAGAAACCTCTATAGATGGCCAAGAATATATGAAGCTTGCTAGTGACCAAAGCAATAACCATCATGACTATCCCCTACCAATATATTTCATTGAAAACCATAATTTTATATTGCATTTAGAAAGTCAAAACATAATATTAGAAAACATGTTGGTATAGTACTATTAAAAATTTAATTCCATTATAAACCATCATATTATTATTATATTTTATAAAGAATAATATACATATATAGAATGATACTACATTGAAAACTATAATTATATATTGCGATTAGAAAATCAAAATATAATATTCGAAACCATACTAAATATGACATTACAAACCTTAAATGTCAAAGGGAGAACTTAGAAGTTGGAAATTAAATGACCACAGCCATTCCGAAGTTGGTGTCTATAGAGACGTTAAAAAACCATGGTCAATGCCAAATTAGGAGGTCGGAAGGTAAAAACAAAAATAAGAAAATACCAAATCGTTGCTAACATTACATGTAGCAAGATTAAAAGAAGAACTTCTTCCTCATGGATGCCTTCCTGATTGTGATCTCATGCTCACCTGAAGACGACCATCTAAACATGAACATGCACGCTTGAAAGGAGGAACAACACACCAGACACTATTCAGATCAGCTAATGAAGTATTATAAAATTCTTGAAAGTTTTGGAAGAGTTTATAGTGAGATGGCCAAGCATATATGAAGCTTGCTAGTGACCAAGGCAATAACCACCATGACTATCCCCTACCAATATATTTCATTGAAAACCATAATTGTATATTGCATTTTGAAAGTCAAAACATAATATTAGAAAACATGTTGATATATTGCTATTAAAAAGTTAATTGCATTAGAAACCATGATATTATTATTATATTTTATAAGAATAATATACATATATAGAATGATACTACATTGAAAACCATAATTGTATATTGTGATTAGAAAGTCAAAATATAATATTCGAAACCATGCTAAATATGACATTACAAACCTTAAATGACAAAGGGAGAACTTAGAAGTTGAAAATTAAAAGACCACAGCCATTTCGAAGACAATGTCTATAGAGACGTTAAAAAACCATGGTCAGTGCCAAATTAGAATGCCGGAAGGCAAAAACAAAAAATAAGAAAATACCAAATTCTTGCTAACATTACATGTAACAAGAATAAAACAAGCACTTCTTCCCCATGGATGCCTACCTGATTGTGATCTCACGCTCGCCTAAAGACGACCATCTAAACATGAACACGGGCGCTTGCCTAAAGACAACCATGCTTGAAGACGACCATCTAAACATGAACATGCACGCTTGAAAGGAGGAACAACACACCGGACACTATTCAGATCACCTAATGAAGTATTATAAATTCTTGAAAATTTTGGAATAGTTTATAGTGATGGTTTTGATCTTGTTGGAGACTGGGTCATAGCACATATGCTATTGTGTTAATAATATCTGACTAAATTAAATGTCGCACAACAAGAATCAATCATTATCTTCATGCATAATGAAACACCGTGGCAAATCAAAAAAGAACAACATGCAGCTTTCAATAAAAAAATTGTTTTATATTGTCTGCATACAAGAAATGATCCAATGGGTGCATCAAGACCTCTACAAAAACTTTAAACAAAAAACTTGGGTTAGCTAGCATGCGGTTACGTAAAGCAACGCTTCCTCGAATGGCTATCCCTAGAGGCCACACCGCTTCATATACAATTGAATCAGAGTATAGCTGAGAAAAAAAAGGCATCATTATGCTAGTAATGAAGGGAAAATAAATCCAAGTACCACAAATATAATATTAAGTATGATTGAAACACACGAGCATACCTGTAAATCCAAGTATCTAGAAAGGAGCAATTAGCGTAAACCAACAGCTTTGGCAGCGTCTGCCAAATATAATATTAAGTATGATTGAAACACACGAGCATACTTGTAAATCCAAGTATCTAGAAAGGAGCAATTGGCGTAAACCAACAGCTTTGGCAGCTTCTGCCATATCAGATGGAAGAACAACGCTTCGAGCCTCTGCCTTTTCGAATACTTCCTCTCCATTTAAAATGGGTCCAAATTCATCATCACCATCATTCCCACCTTTCCCACCTTGATCACCCGCATTTTCCCTACCACCACCTTTTCCCCCTTCTCCTTCTCTAAAGTTTCCATTGTCATTCCCTCCCAAGCATCCTCCGTCACCACCATTATCAGCATTTGAACCATCTTCTTTAATATCTGCACTATTTCCTATTCTTAACTGAGATAGGCTTAGATTCACAATTTCTTTTAACGGAATTTTTTACCATAATACTGATCTACCAGAAGCAAATGCCGAAAAAAACAGCCCAAAAGCCTCTAATTGCAAAACTAGAATTTAGTCTCCTTCAACAGAATTTACCATAACACTGATCCACCAGAAGCATGCATCAAAAGAATTTACGATAACACTGATCCACCAAAAGCATGCATCAACAAAATTTACAATAACACTGATCCACCAGAAGCAAATACCATAAGAATAGAGTAAAAGCTTCTAATACCATAAAAATGGAGCAAAAGCTTCTATTTGCAAAAAATAGAATTCACAATCTCCCCCAACAGAATTTACCATAACAAGGATGGACCAGAAGAAAATGCCATAAAAAACAGAATTTTGCCATAACACGGATGGACCAAAAGCAAATGCCATAAAAAAGACAGAGCATAAGCCTCTAATTGCCAAAATAGAATTCAGTCTCCTTCATAATTTACCATTATACCATTATACACTGATCGACCAGAAGCAAATGCCATATATATAAAATAGAGCAAAAGCCAAATAAATGCCATAAAAAAAAAAAAACAGAGGGCCAAGCAAATGCCATAAAAAAAACAGAGCAAAAGCCTCTAATTGCAAAAATAGAATTAAGTCTCTCAGTCTTCTTCAGAATTTACCATTACACTGATCGACCAAAAAGGCAAATGCCATAATAAAAACAGAACAAAAGCCTCTAAATGCAAAAATAGACTTCAGAATCTCCTTCAGCGGAATTTTCCAAAACTTTCCATAACACTAGAATTTACCATAACACTGATCAACCAGAAGCAAATACCATAAATAACCAAAACAAAAGTCCACCAAGAGCAAAAGTCATGCAATCCATATTTGTGACTCTCGAACCACTCTCTGAAAGCATATTTGTGATTGGTTTTTTCTTTGCAGCAGTAATAGCTTATTAAAAATTTGGATTGTGGATTCATTTTCTTACTGTTAAGAAAATGAAAGCCAATCAGAGAAATCATTATTAAGAACTGGTTTTTCTCTGCATCTAGGGTTTAATTATGCAAACTAATCTGAAATTAATCATATATTAAATAACTCAAATCAGTGAAAATTCAACCTCCATGATCATTGACCCTCATGACAAAGAAAACGATCTCGCAATTACAGGAAAAAGACAAAGTTCAAAAGCAAAAGCAAATGCCATAAATAACCAGAGTAAAATTCTATGCCACAAATATGCAATCCATATGTGTGACTATCGAAAAGCATATTACGGACCACCCCCTTTGCGATTCTCCTACCAATATTTGTGATTGGTTTTTTCTTTGCAGCAGGGCTCATTGTGTACACTATTCCACTCATAGTGTAAACTATAAAATAACTCAATCAACGAATTTTTGGCGACCACCACGATGGTAAAAACCTCGTTACAATGAAAATGGCTTTGTGATTATAGAAAAATTTCAGGAAAAATTTCAGGATACAAGTGGAGAGAATTTAATGAAAGCGAATAAGAGAAATCGGTACCAAGAACTGGTTTTTCTCTACAACTGGGGCATAATTATGCAAGCTATTCTGAAATTAATCATATACAAAATAACTCAAATCAGGGAATATTCAACGACCTCCATGATTATTGACCCTGATGACAAAGAAAACGATCTCGCAATTATAGGAAAAAACCAAATTCAACTAGTGAATTGAAGATCGAAGAACATTTCGAAACAGATAATTCATTCTCAACGTGTTATTAAGGATTTCAACGCTAAATTGAACCATATATGTGAATAGGCAGACAAACACACACAATACTGAGAGATACAAAATTCCCTACCACATTTTCAAAGAAAATGACCCAAAACAGAGAATTTGTTTGTATAACCAACGGCCTAAAGAGGCCCCAAAATAAATAAGCTTTCAGATGACCTGATCCGATCTGATCATTGGCCAGAAACTACATGCAGCAGCAGCAACATAAACTCTTGCAAATCATTCAAACCTTACATAGAGGGCCACACCATGTGAACTACAAAATGCACTCCAAAGATATAGTAGAACATCCCTGGGAATACAAGAAACCCCAATATATTCCCCTCCATGCGATGAAATCATCTTATTCATTCGAGAATGCCAGGTTTTTTTTTCTAAATATAAACCCAGCATCAAATTCGACCAGAGAATAATACATCAGCTCTTGCCCTTCCAGAAGTAGTAGGAGTCTCGAATACGTTCAGATCCAGGATTTAGAACCTCAGAATCTTATCGGCCTTCACGAGAGGGTTAGCCTTGGCAATGGCCTCCCGCCTGGTGGCCTTGTAATCGTACGTGCGATTTTGTTTGTCGGAGTACCTTCGGAGGGCGCAAAACATGTCGCCGCAGTGGCATCTAAATCCGGTAAGCCCCACGCGTTTACGGCAGGAAAAGCAGTGATTCGTTTGGCGTGGAGGAAGTGGAGGGTGGTGTTGCTGCTGCTGGGGTACCAGTTGAAGAACGGTTGTGCTGCAAGAAGGGCCGGCACCGTCGACGACCAGGGATTCAGATCGAATCTCCTCAGCAGCAACGTCAATACTAATCAGTGCTTGCCAAAAGCCGGGGAAGAAAAACAGTGCTCGTCAAAAGCCAGGGAATAAGAACAGCAACAATCACTGAAATTATTAATTCTGAGGCAAAGAGTGACATAAAAGAATGGAAAAAGCAGTTTAAATAAGGGAAAAAACAGTATAAATATCTTGCCACGGATATTTAAAAAAAACAGTCACACTTTAAATTAAATCAACGGTTGAAAGTGCCTCCGCTGATCCAACGGAACAGGATAAAAGTGTTGATTATTGTTGATGCATAGGAAGGCCTATCGGCCTAATTAAATAATGGCCTGATAATTTTTCCAATTTTGAAAGAATAAGTGATATTATTTATCTCAAAAGTGAAACACTATAGCTCATGCACGAATTTTGCCGAACTTTTGCCAATATTATGGAAATAAATTATTGACTTATGCATATGGAAACTTTCTCATATATTGAAAACTCCTATTAATGTATTTAAACGCAAGTTCAGAGAGAAATTAGAGTGTTCTGGTTTGTTCCCATCTGAAAGAGAGTTGAAACAACTGGTAAAACATCTGAAATCAGATTATCGGTAGGACAAATATTTGTTTATCAGACAATTATTTCATAAGCAATTTCCTTTTAAGAACTAAGTCAAGTAATGAGTTCAGTGTTCGTTCTTTTGGCTGTGCAGTGTTTTTGTTTTGTTGTGTGACTTTGATTGGTAGCAATGGTGTTTTTTGGTTCCTTTTATTGGCAATTTCCTTTTAAGAAGTAATTCAAGTACTCAGTTCAGTGTTCCTTCTTTTGGCTTCGCAGTGTTTTTATTTTGTTGTGTGACTTTGATTGGTAGCAATGATGCTTCTTGGTTCCCTTTATTGGCAATTATTGGTCAAGACTAGAGTTACTGATATTTGTAAAGTACATTATAGTTTTTTTCAATAAAGATATCGATATTGAAAACAATTTTATTTTATATGTATATTAATGGCTATGCAAATTAACTTATATATTATTATTAATTTTTATTAATGTTATAATATTTGACTGGCCTAAAGTTATAATAGTTAGTCTGTTTATTGACGATTATTATTTTATTTCGATTAATGTATTATATAATGTTTAATTTTATAAATTAGATATGTATTAAAAATTTTCATTTTTTTAAAAACATATGATTGATTTGTAATTTGAACATCTTCCTACAAAACATTTTTATGTGCATCAAAGTATAAGGAACAATTTATTTTATCATTTTTCTATTTAGGATTATTATTCTTTCTGTCGTGTACCATGTAAGTGCATTTTATGTGTATCATTACTATGTTATTGCCGCAAGTGCATTTTATGTGTATCATTACTATGCTATCAATGGTTGTCATTATTTTCACCCAACTTTGTGCTAGTTGTCACGGCTATTAAATTATGCAATTGAACAAGTCTTCCACATCAGACGCTTGTTGGCTAGGAATAACGATAATTACAATAGTGACAAAGCCTAAGATCTCTAGAAATTGCAATAAAAGAATAGTAAGTTGGCATGTTTTTCTTTAAGCAAGACTAGCATTTCATAGCGTCGTGAAAGATTTTGATGAAGCGAAACGATTGAACAATAGGAAACTTACAAGTTCACCATATCTTCTTCCTTGAGAGCTTCGTGCTACTTCTACTTTCTTAAAAAGTACTTGAATATGTCAAGAACTATTAGCCGGAGTGACTCAAGGTATTCTTGCATCCTATCTCTATCCTTATTTTGGATCCTTGATTTTGATTTTTCAAAAATGACAATAGCTATGATTTTATTATTGTCAATAAAGGAATCATGTTTCTTTCAATTTACTAAAACCTAAGGACCTTTGGAGCCTAAGCTTCTAAAAGCTTAAGAAACCACATAAATAAGTCATATGAGAAAAAGGCAAGAAGGAGCGCGATATACGAGAGTGGCAATGATGCCATGGACCTTCTTGAATCCTTCTATGTAGTCTCGAGTTCTAACCACTTGGTTATTATTTGATAAGTTTCCATCATAATTATTATTATTACTATTATTATTTGCTAAGATTATGTCAAAATTATTATTTTTATTTTCCATGTTTGAGTAATATTTATTATTTTTCTCAGTTTTTTGTGTTTTTAATGTTCATTCTTTTGTCATTCTTTGCATCAAGCTTTAGATTTATTAGATTTATTTTTCCTTGATTAATCCTTATTAAATACTTGTTGTTGGTTAATTATTAGTGAGAGTTAAGGTGATTAAAATACTACCACATCATCCAACATATGGAGTTACATAGAAATATTGCTAATTTCAAGAGAAATTATATATGGGAAGAGCCCTTCTGGAAGGGTGAGCAATATTTACAGTGTTATTGGTTATTTAATACACCCTAAGAGTACTCATGACAATACCATGTGGGTACCCATGTGCTTGGAGGTGGTGGCATGCACCATATATGGTAGTATGCTGATGTTGAATAATTTTTCATTGACACCAAGTTTTTGAAATGTGCACGAGAGAATGAAATTCAAATTTGAAATCTATCTAGAAAGCCAGCCATGTCTTCCTATTCTTCAAAAACACAAACATTGTTATTACTTTTATATTTGGTTCAACACATAGTTTTAGTGGGTGGCTAATTGCATACTCTTTGTTAATGCTAGAAAGCCAAATGCCTAAACAATTATACTTTCATTAATTGGGGTTTCACTGGGATGCTCATTCCACAACTATAAGCAAAACGAAAGATCTCAAGGAACATAGAACTTGCAGAGTTTTCGCAACTAATATCTCATGCATTCTCTTCTAATATGTGGTTAGAGATTTCTGTTGTAATTTACAGAATGACTAGTATTAGAATTTTGTATTCTACAAGGTTTTGGAACTTTGATCCCTCCTTCCATGTTTTTGATGGTGTTTTTTGTTTTTCTTTTTATTTTCGGCTTCAACTTACAACCCCTCGCCATGTAAACATTTCCCTAGCTTAGAAAGTGTTAGTCCCCTATAATACTAGTGATTCCCCCATTACTATTGTCATTGTATCCCATATTGTTGTTATTGTGCTCCTATTGTCCCCATATTGTTATTAGTAATGCCCCATAGAAACCCACTATTGTTATTTTTGTGCCCTTATGTTATTACTGTTATGTTGGCTTGATTATATTATGACCCCTTAGACTCCTATACATATAGAAGCGAGGTTTAGTCATTTGTATCATCCAAGAATTGTTCATTTATGTAATGTAAACGGGGTTTCCCCTTTGAAGAGGTTGAATTCTAAGGCATTGATCTATCTTTTCTATCTTTTTGTGAGCTAGTTTCCTAACATTTGGTATCCGAGCTTTGGATTCTAGGGTTTTGCTGCTCCAAACACGTCATTGTGGAATTTTCACTATAAATTTCTTTCTACGACTTTTCAAAAGCTACAAAAAACACCCATTTGAGCTGAAATCATTCTGAAATTCAGGTCCAAATTTCAGAGCTTTATTCTATATATTTGCAGAGATATGATCTGAGGAAGTTAGGGTTCTTGTAGACTCAAAAATTACATTCCAAACAGGTGACTTGGGGAAAATTGACGTAGCATTTGTTTTGAGCATCAGATTGAAATTCTGTCAGAAGTTTCAGAAATAGGACGGTCTATAGTATTTTGTGTATCAGTTTCAAGTACTTAGGTTGAAACAATGATACACGACACATCATACAATTTTTCTCTACTAAACTAGTCTATAATCAGGTCATTGTGGGAGATTTGGCATCTCTTCCTCGGAGAATCCAATATTGATTAGACTTGTGGGGTTAGAAAGAGGACTCAAAGGGCTATCATAAGATGATATTTCAGATATTCGAGATCTACAGTTGCAGAGATACAACAGATTCAATATCTAGCTCTTACAAAGTGAAGAAAAGGTATGTAGTTTTTTTTTTTTTAATTTTGCATAAGATTGGTTTGAAAATATAGTTTGAAGGAATTCAAAGGGAATAGTGAAGAATTATTAGCATTAATTAATTCCCCAAAGAAGGAAAATGGGAAGAGCTAGTACACAACCTGAAAGCTCTAGCATGACTCATGAAGAAGAGGAAGAATTGAAACATGATATATCAAAATTACAAGACCAAGTACAACAAATTTCACTCTCACTAAAGGTAAATGAAGCCAAGATGAATGGTGTGGAAGCTAATATGAATGGAATGTAAGTTAAGGTGGATGGCGTGGAAGCTAAGATGGATGGCATGGAAGCTAAGATGGGCGGCGTGGAAGCTAAGATGGATGGCATGGAAACTAAGATGAATGGCATGGATGCTAAGATGAATGGCATGGACGACAAGATGAAAGAATTGAAGATAAATTTGAATATGTTGCTACAAGAAATGGTCACTAATGGTGAAAGGGTAGTAAAGGAAACTAATGATGAGAACAAAAGAAATGTTAATCATCATTTCATAGATTCTAATGTTAGATTAAAGACCCACCATGTTCCAAAAGTACATATGATGACGTTTGATGGCAAGGATCCCAGAACATGGATACTACAGATGGAGCATTTTTTTGATCTCCATAACGTACAAAACACATAAAAGGTATGTATTGCAACTTTATATTTGGAACCAAATCAGTTTGTATGGTATCGATGGCTTTGCTCTTGTAAACGAATTGTCACCTGGGCAATTTTTATGAAAGGAATGATAGCACATTATGAGGATACAAAAAGCAACACCTTTTTTAGCCAATTGATAAATCTCAAACAAAAGGGTTCAATGATGGAGTACATTGAGGACTTCCAAAAATTCAACATAAGGTTAAAATATATTCGAGAGGAGCATAAATTTGATGTGTTCATAAGGACTTTAAAGGATAATATCCAACATGAGGTTCACCTTTGGGAACCTAATTCATTGGAGAAGGCATTCAAGTTAACAAGAAAAATGGAAAGCAAAATAATGGAAACGAGGAAGCCTACCACTCACAACTATAAATATGGAAGTGTTGTTGCCCCTAGCCTTCCACAACCTACAAGGTTGACACCACAAATATTGGAAGAAAAAAGAGCAAAAAGGCTTTGTTACAGTTGTGATATCAAATACACTAAAGGTCATAGGTGTGCTGAGAAGAAATTATTCTACATAGATTGTGAAGAGGAGGAATAAAAGGAACAAAAAATGTTAAAAGAAGAGGATATACTCCAGGAAGAAAACCCTAGATAAAGAAGAAATGAATCCGACCATATCTTGTAATGTATTGGCTGGAATTACCACTCCTCAAACTATCAAGATAGAAGGACACATCAAGAAGAAAATGGTAATAATGTTGATTGATTCAAGAAGTACCCATATTTTTATTCATTGTAAGGTAGCAAAGGAATTGAATTGCTTCCTATATCTAGCAACAGAGTGTCAAGTGATCATTGCAAGTGGAGGAACCATAAATTGCTATGGAAAGTGCCATAATATCAAGCTATCCATGGGAGGATATGTATTGAATATCCCAACGCTTTACGTTCCAATGGGTGGTGCTGATGTTGTATTAAGAGTCCAATGGCTACAATCCTTGGGTACAATAGCTTTTAATTTTCAAGAACTTTTCATGAAATTTTGTGCAGAAGGAAATGAAGTTGAATTGAGAGGAATTGCAAGGAAACAGGGAAAGGTAATCAGATCTAACGATATGAGGAAGCTTCTAAAGAAGGAACAATGAGGTGTAATTGCACAATTATGTTTGCTAAAGGTTATGACATTGAAATCATCTATTTCTCCAGATCTCCAAAATGCCTTGGAAAATCATTCCAAGGTATTTGAGACTCCCAAAGGTCTCCCACCTATTCGTGATCATGATCATGCTATTCATTTGATTCCAGGAAGTGTTGCTCCAAACATTAGGCCATACAGGTATCCCTATGCCCAAAAGAGTGAAATTGAATGAAAGGTTGCAGATATGCTAGATGATTGTATAATTCCACCTAGTCAAAGTTCTTTCTCTTCTCCAGTAGTATTGGTGCACAAGAAGGATGGATGATGGTGCATGTGTCTAGATTATAGGGAGCTCAACAAGATCACTATTAAAGATAAATTTCCCATTCCTATCATTGATGAATTATTTGATGAATTTCATGGATCAATTCACTTCACCACGTTGGATCTTCGTTCAGGATATCATCAAATCAGAATGAAGATTGGAGACATTCTGAAAACAACATTTAGAACTCATGAGGGCCATTATGAATTTTTGGTCATGCCTTTTGGCCTTACCAATGCACCTTCTACATTTCAAGGTATGATGAATTCCATTTTAAAACCATTCCTTCATAAATTTGTGTTAATATTTTTTGATTATATACTAATCTACAACAAGTCTTGGAAGGATCATGTTGAACATGCTGACAGGGTGCTCAAACTATTGGAGGAGAAACAATTATATGCAAAAAGATCCAAATGTTTCTTTGGAGTACAAGAGGTGGAATATTTGGGTGATATTGTGTCTCATGAAGGTGTTAAGGTAGACCCTAGCAAAATTAAAGCCATCAAAGAATGGGAAATCCCCACATCCATAAATCATATGCAAGGATTCCCCGGGTTGACAAGGGTATTATCGAAAGATGCATTTTCATGGACTCCAGAATCAACAATGGCCTTCAAACATCTTAAAGAGGTAATGTGCCAAGCACTAGTCTTAGCTACGCTGGACTTCACAAAAACCTATATTGTGGAATGTGATGCTTCAGGAAATGGAATTGGTGTTGTTTTAATGCAAGATGAAAGACTCATTTCTTTCAAAAGTCACCCAATCAAGGGAAAGTATTTACACAAAGCTATTTATGAGAAGGAAATGTTGGCAATACTACATGCACTTAAGAAATGGCGACCCTACCTAATGGGAAGACACTTCAAGGTAAAAATAGATCATGATAGTCTTAAATATGTTTTAGAACAAAGATTATCCTTCAAGTCTAAAAATATTTCAACAGATAAACTTAGTGTTTCATCAATGCATATTAGGGATTTTTTTAACAAGGGTTTTTGAATGCACTTAGAGTTGAGGGTTTCATTACCCAAGGTTATCATCTTTAACAATGCAAGGGTTTTAAACTAGGGTTTTTCACATAGGGTTTTCTCCTAGACTATAAACCTAGGGTTTTTCAATAAGGGTTCCGAACTTGTTGCTAGGTTTTGAACTTGTAGCTAGGGTTTTTCCATCATATTTACATGCGTTGGACAATGTTAGTGCTTCTTATATATGCTTTATGACATTGTCTCACTAGGGAAACTTTCATGCTAGTTTTTCTCCACATGTATTCTTCATCCATTAGGGTAAAGACATATTTAATACTTAGGATTTCATGGACTTATCATATTCATTTAGGACTTCATTCATGTATACATTGGCTCAATATTTTAACAAAATTAGGGCACATTAAAAAACATTGACAATATTCCATGCATTATATATTTATTAGATTAAAATTGTAGCATTAAACAACACTTACAAGATAATGAAGAATGTATCCATTCATTAAATTGCCCAAGAGAAAATCCAAGAGAGAAAATGATTTTTTCCAAATGTCAAAATGCATTAGATTCATCCAAATCACTCCACATGTTGTAGGCCAAAAGTTTGGAATGCGGCTATAGCTGAAAATCCAAAGTGTCATTATCCAAAGTGAGAGAGAGTCCATTTTTCCCTAACATAGCAAATTATGTGAGATAGCCTTGGTTTGAATCCAACTAAGATAACTAGAAGATTAATCATTATTTAATTTCTCCTTTAAAAATGGTGATATACAAAATGCAATTACGATATCTTGCATTTTTCCAATTGTTAGATCTATCTTCATTTAAGGGAGAGAATTGTATATATAAGAAAACAAACTATTCAATTACTATTGATTTGGCTATTATCAACATCTTCATCCATAGTATCAATAAATAACGCTGAAAAATAATGATCATTATCTGTCTATAAGAATCAACAAAGGAACACTTTCAAAATTCTATCCACCATCTACATCTTTAGTTATATGAACACTGTAGTTGAATGGGGCATGCAGGAAAATAGAGTCTGCTCCTTTTGGGCTTATATAATATTATATGTGAAATTTTGGATGTCATGCCTGATCAAGTGATAAATACATCCAATACATGTTCTAGTGTAGCATCACAGTAAAGATTAGTCATTGTTTCTTCTTGAACAATGGGGAGGGTTTCAACAGGGATGGTTTTAGGAAGTGCAACAACGTGGTATCGCTTTGACTTCTTCTTCTTGGCTTTTGGCACAATTACAAGTGCTTCATGTATCCTCCCAATATTTTGATGGCAGGTTTACTCCCCAATATTTCTACATCATCATCATCTTTTTCATCTCCTTTCTATTGTGAATTAGTAGAAAAACCCTTAGAAAGTGCAACAACATGGGCTAGCTTTGTCCATTCAAGCATGGCAGCCAAAATTTTACATATAATATTATATGAGCCCAAAAGGAGTAGGGCTTGTGTTCCTGTATGCCCTGTGCCACTATATTTCTGATATAACTTAAGAAGGAGATGGTGGATAACATTTTGAAAGTGTTCCATTACCAACTGAAACTGATTGATAGTGATCAATAATTGTTGGACTCATTTATTGATCTTGTGGCTAAAGATGTTGACAATGGAGAAATTAATAGTAATTGAATGGTTTGTTTGGTTATTTATACAATTATCTCTCTTAAATGAAGTTGGATCTAGTAATTGGAAAAATGCACGATATCACAATCACATTTACTATGTCACCATCTGTAAAGGAGAAATTTGAAACCGAAAATTGAAACAAAAAATGATTTCCGTGTAAATCATGGAAGAAGGGATCAAAGTTCCAAAACCTTGTAGAATAAAAAACGCTAATGCCATATGTTATGTAAATTAGAAGAGAAATATCAAACCACATATTAGATGAGAATGCTCATCATATTAGTTTTCTAAACTCTATAAGTTCTCTAGTCCTTGAACTCTTTATTTTCGTTAAGATTCCTCAAATGAGAATCTCAATGCAGACCTAATTAATCAAAGTATAATTTTTATACATTGGTTTCCAAACATTAACAAAGAATTTGCAATGAACCACTTGCCAAAACAATGTGTTGAACCAAATTTCTAAAGAAATTTCAAACTTGAATTTCATTCTCTCATGCACAATTCGAAAACATGGAGTGAATGAAAAATTATTCAATGTGAGCATACTACCATGTATGGTGCATGCTACCACCTCCAAGCAAATGGGGACCCATATCCTACTACCACAGGTACTCTTAGGGTGTATTAAATAATCAGTGGCACTATAAATATTTTTCACTCTTCCAGAAGGGCTCTTCCCATATATTATTGCTCTTGAAATTGGCAATATTGCTATGTGACTCCATAGGTTTGATGATGTGACCATATTTTAAGTGCCTCAATTCTCATTAATAATAATCAACAACAAATATTTAATAATTATTAATCAAGGAAAATTAAATTTAAAGTTCAATGCAAATAATGACAAAAAATTAACATTAAAAGAAATGAGCATGAAATAACAAACATTACTCAAACTTAGGAAATAAAAATAGTAATTTTGAGGGAAACTTAGCCCCCCAAAAAAATTATGATGGAAACTTAGCAAATAATAACCAAGTGGTTAGAAGTTGAGACTCCATAGAAGACTTCAAGGAAGTCCATGGCATCATTTCCACTCTCGAAGATCATGCTCCTTATCGCCTTTTCCTCCTACGACTTTTTAGTGAGGTTTCTTATCATTTTAGAAGCTTGGTCTCCAAAGATCCTTAGGTTTCAGTAAATTGAAAGAAATATGATTCCTCTATTGACGATAATAAATTCATAGATATTGTCATTTTTGAAAAATAAAAATAAAGGATCCAAAATAAGGGTAGGCATCAAGCATGGGATTACATGGAGCCACTGTGGCCAATAGTTATTGACATAATCAAGTAATTTTTAAGTGAGAATAAGTAGCTAAAGTTCTCAAGGAAGAACATAAGGTGAACTTGGAAGTTTCCTATTATTCAACCATTTTTCTTCATCGAAATCTTTCATGGTGCTATGAAATGCAAGTCTTTCCTAAAGCACAACATGCCCACTACTATGCTCTTATCACAATTTCTAAAGATCTTAGGCTTCATCACTACTATAATTATCATTATTCCTGACCAACAAGCCTTTTTTATGGAGGACCTGGCCAATTACATTATTGATGGGTATTAATCCATATGAAAATTAGCACAAGTAGGGTATATAATGACAACAAGTGATAGCATAGTAATGATACATGTAGAAGGCACTTGCATGCTTCCCGACTAAAATAATAATAATCCCGATTGGAAAAATGATAGAACAATTTTTTTTTATTATGATTTAAAACACATAACAATGTTTTGTGTCAAGATGTTCAAATTAAAAAACAATCACATGTTTTTGAAAAATATATTTTTTTTAATACATATATAGTTTATAAAATTCAACATTATATAATACATTGGTCAAACTAAACTAATAATGATCAACAAACCAACTAAATATTATGAAGAAAATTAAATATTATAAATTTACTTTGATAAAACTTAATAACAATACATAAGTAAGTTAATGTCAGTAGCCATTAATATACTTATAAAATAAAAATTGTTGTCAAGATCAATATCTCTATAAAAAAAATAGCTATAATGTACTTTTAAAAATACCAGTAACTCTAGTCTTGGTCACAAGTGTTAACCCTTCTTGTCAGTATTATCTCATGAGGACACCATACTTTATCAATCTTGGCTTAATGTTTCACTTCTGAAATAGATAATATCACCTATTATTTAAAAACAATACTGGTAACACTAGTATTGATCATAAGTTTGAACCCTTCTTGCCAATATTACAGTAAATTTCTCTATATATCATTTGCCTAGCTTATACCATCATCCCATCCCTTTATTTATTGCAAAATTGATATTTCGATTCACTACGTACAATCTATGTGGCTTAATAAAGGTGAATCATGGGTTTGACTGATAAGTTAAGATTGTGGCCAGTGTGAATAAGATATAGGATACAAGAATCCCATCAATGATTGTGATGAATAGTTGGACATATTGATAAATTATATTATAAACATCTGGAAGGTCAAATAGTCAATGAGACAAATAACACATATGTCATGTATGTCATTTAAAAGTAAATGAATAGTATAAAGATCATAGAAGAGAAGGGGGAGCTTGATAATCCCTATTAGTAAATGTATCCCTCCTCATTTAGGCTCGTCATACAAAGCTATCTCACTTGATATCGCTCTGTAATATTTGTGAGCTAAAATTTAAAAGGACGAGTGTTACTTGATAATGAAACAAATAATCAATACAAAAGAATGCCACGAAGCTATGTCAATGGAAGGTGTTGTACAATTTATGTTTTTCCAGGATTTACCTGTTGTAGAACCCAATGAACCATTGAAAGCTATTGTTTAGTACACCATAGGATATTTCACATTAGTAAGGATACACTATAATTGAGAAACCATGTTCTTTTCTAAACTCAAAATGCCCAAGGGATCTGTTAGCACCTAAATCTGCCTTAGGCTGAAGGAAGGAAAAATTCAGGGTAACCACAAACCAAGCTCAGTCTGGTAGCTAGCCCTACCAAAACAGGAGAGGGATCTCTCCGAGTCACACTCAATGGATAGATAAATGAAATGGCCTAAGATGACTTACAATGAAATATTTATCTTAGTCTAGTAAGTGAATATGGATACAATAAATGATTTTTTTTGAATGACTGTGTTTTTGGGATGGTATGGGACCAATGGACCTCAATGAACAGAGAAATTAATACAAAGGCACAGATTACTTCGTGAGGCAAGATAGGCGGAAAGCCTAGCAATCTAGTTTAAGATAGCGCAGAATGGAGAGATTGATTAAGAGGGTGAAAAGGGCATGGACAAAATGAATCCTTTTCAACAGAAGAATGAACATTGAACATGAAATTTTCCCACAGGCAGAGCAATAAAATTGAATTCTACCTTATCTAACTTAGGAAATTCACTGGAAATGAATATGAAATGAACTATGAAACATAGCAAGATACGTATGAAACATAAGAGACACATTTTCTACACTCACAACAACATGAATCTCATGAAACAGAGCCGCTGCCTTTCATTAATCCTCTGTAAAAAATATACAATGAAGAAAAATAGTTTCTTTCCCACAGTCTCCCATAAGTTACAAGCCAACCAACCCTTTGCAAATAGTTTGCATACAATATATAGAATGTTCCATGAAGATATAGAACACCCAAGGGTTGGGGAGTTACTTGAATCATTACAAAATGAAGGTGGAGATCCAAACATCAGCTACAGGTGCAGCGTCACAAACATGACAAATGGCTTGGGTTACCCTTTGCCTTCCTTTTCCACTTGGATAGATGCCCATATGGAGTGAAAATGCTTTAAATTCCACCTTTGGTGCCGAAAAAGTGAAGTGTAGATGTGAGGGCCCACTTCTGAAAAGTCGCGAATCGAAATTTCGCAAAACAGAGGCAAATTGGGCCTTTTTCCCTATATGTGTCGCGCCATTTTCTGTATGCGCCACGCCACTTTGGGGCTAGTTTGGAGGCACTTTCTGGGGTCCAAAATGTGCTCAAGTGTGCTTGTTAGAAAGCATGTCCTGTTTACCTTCCAACCCAAGTGGAAGTTTTGAATTTGGAACTCATTTTCCCCTCCAAATATTCATTCTCCCAAGACTGCTTCCTGTGTGTCAAAATAGGGGCAGTGAGGCCATTTTTTGGGTTTTTTTGACCTCCTGGAGACTCAAATCATGCCCAAATTTCTTGCTCAAGTGCCCGTAGTCGTGATTTTGCATGTTGAATCCAAAATTGTGAAACATTTCTCATTTGGAGCTCCCAATTAGCATCGGCACGACGCGTATAGAGAGAAAACCTGTGTTTGTGCCAAAAAAATTCCATGTGACCAAAATTGTCCCAAATTTCTTGGAATCTGGGCTGAGGTTCTCTAAGAGGCACTATGCTGGGAAACAAAAGCTTCAGCCAAGATTCGAAGTTGATCTTTCTCTTTTGCCTCTTTTGTTTCTCTTCTTAATTTTCCCTTCAAGCTCCTTATCCAGGCCTTTGCACTCATGTTCTGTGCCCTGTAATGACAAGCCATCCTCCTCAGTATGGTTTTATCTCTATTGGCCTTCTCCAGTAGTCTCTCTAGGTGGATATTGATCTACTCTAGCCATGACTCACGGTCATTTTTGATGTCTTACTCCAAGGTAGTGAGCGCGATCCTCCTTTGTTGCGCAGCTTGTCGATTCTCACGGATGCTTTGCAACTCCATGATTTCCTGCTGGTCCTCAAGCTACTTCTTCCCCTGCTCTAAATACTTGATGATCCATCTGGCCCTCTCCACATTGAGTATCAAGTCTTGGATCTTCATGTCCTGCTCCTGAATGGTCATCCTAAGTTGGGCATTCTCCACCGCTGCCTCATCATCCTGAATGAGGATGACATCGGTCTTCTGTACACCTGATGGCCCCTCATCATGCACGAGCTTCTTGTCCTTGTACATTACCTGTGTTGTTGATGCCAAAAGCGAGGCCCCTTCCACCCTGGGTGGATATAACACTCGCTTTGCTGCTGCAAACAAGTGCCTACTGCCTCTCTGATATGTAACAAAAACTGGCATAGTAGTGGTCTCATGGTGCTCATACTGATGAGAAGGACCACTCGTCTCCTGCTGAAGAAGTCACGGGAGATGAAGTCCTCGCAAGCAATGCCCTACAATCCCAACTGATGATCTACCAAAATCCGAATAAGAGAAAAGTGATACACACTGTTAAGCTACTGCTGAGGGGTCTTATGCAGCATGAATGTGTTCATCCTCTCTATGTTCCTGCATATGAAAAATGGGAGGTTCATCATCCTCACCCTAGTAAAGTGCATGAGCAACCAAATGTGATAGGCATATAGTCGAGAGAACCTCCCCTCAGAGCTAAAGTATTTCATGATCAATCTCATGAGTGGAGCATACTCATCTTTCAAGTATTTGAAGGGAAAGACTCTTGTGAGCTGACTCAAGAATTTGGCCTTGATGTAAGGCTCATAGTGTTGCCTATCCACCTTCTTCTTTTTATGCCACTATTCTCCAACATTTGGTATACCTGTTGCCACTGATATAACTTTGGGTGTCAATGTGAAAGTGACCCCGACCAAGACAGACTAACCTCCATGTAGATGAAGCACAAATAGATGGGCCAACTCATGATGAACTCTAACATTTTCCACCCTTTGACAAAATTCAAAACATGCTAGGTGCTAGAAACATGACATGGTAAGAGGGCATGCTTGTAATTCGGTGAGGGTAGTGGGCTCATCCCTCACATGTTTTCCACTCTTGTGATGTCTCCTGGGAGCCTGCTCTTCTGAGGATGAGTCACTTTGTGTCTCCATCTCATACTCTGACGAATGTTGTGATGTCATGACTGCTGTGTGTACTGTACTTTGGCTGCCCATTGATGATGGTGTGAGGTTGGGTGCCTTTGTGATATCTGTCACCAAGGGGAACAATGAAACAGGGAGTATTAGGAAGGGAGTAATGTAATGGGAATAGGGGTTATAGGGGGGAATTGGTTTAGGGATATGGGAGGAGTTTGGGTATTTTGATAGGGTAGGGTTTGGGGTTTTAACAAGGTAGGGTTTGCGATGTCATGTTGACCAAATAGTGGAAGGATAGGGGAGAGGGTTGGGTAGTAATTTAGGGCAGGGATATTAGGAAAAGTGAGAAAGGGAGGATAGGAAAAATGGTAGGTGAGGGGAAAATGATGTGTGTAATGGAACCTTGGCACTAACAAAACACTTTAGCAACCCTAGCCATCATGGTTTTTGGTGATTTCTTATGGTTGATTTTATGAATTTGGTTGCATTTCAAACATCTCTATAGACCACCATATTATTTATAAAATTTGATGAGCAGGTGATGTTATAAAACCTACCTTTCAATTTGACGGGCTTCACAAAAATTTGAAGAGATTGGGCACTTGTTTCGGCCCTTGGTTTGTCTGCGCCGCGGGTGAAACTCAGTGCGCCGTGCCCTGGGTATTCGCCGCACCTGTGGAAAATTTGAACTGCGGGCAGGCTCTGTGTGTGCCACATCCTCTGTGTGCGTTGCGCCCCTGAGTATGTGCGTCGCGCTCCTTAAAACTACCTCCAACTCACTCAAACACTCACGATGCACCCTCACACCCCTTGCAACGTTTCTCCAAGCCTTGTGTTACACAGTAATTTGTCACCATTTGTCACCGTCCATGTTACCCCTCTCCTGCACATTGGAGTACTCATTCTGGGACTTGTGAGAAGTGACAAGACTTGAAACCACTTGCATCATTCCCCTCTGAACATGAGCTTCATATGCCCTGAAGACATCTCCTGTAGCTTGCCCTTAAAAATGGACCTTTTTACATTAGCGCTGGGCCACTGTGTTCTGTCCGCGCCAATGGGGAAAATCCTATAAAAGGGGTGCACTATTAGCACTCTGTCCCAGAGTCGCAATCGCACCAACCTTTTTGGGCAAAGTTTTTAACCAATCAACCTCCGAAAGTTCTCTCCAACTCATTCACCAACTGAATCTATGTTAAGTGAAGATGGTTTGGCTTCGAATCTCCTTGAATGGGAAGTAGTTTTCCACCATTCCATAGAAGTTTCCAAGTGATGAAGCCAAATCCATTATTGTTGTGGTTGATCTTATCCCTTCCTTTTCATCTATAAAAGCTTGTCTCCATGCCTTCAGCAAGCTAGTGGTAGTGGTAGTGGTAATTATACTTGTGCTGAAAGGAAGATATCAAGAGGTTAGAGTTGCAAGAGCCTTCTTTGTGTCCATAAGGCTTAACCTAAGTAAGGAGATCTTGTCACCAAAGGGAGAGAGGATTGTCCCTCATCCCTTCAAGCTTTGTAAGACTTGTGTAGCTGAGCACCCAGCCAAAGGAGGACTTGACGTCAGGACGCTGGTTGTATTCTCCTTTGTTGATTGTTAATAATAGATGACTATCATTATGGTTCCATTCTCATTGTTGTAATGATTGATGTTGAATTATGTCCTTCCTGACTGATGTATAATTGCATTTATTAGATTTCACGCTTGTGTTTGTGTTGTTCCCTTTGTGTGCAGGTGTCCATTCACGAGGATAGTGGAGGATTGTTATCAGCCAAAGAAAAGGAGCGTGGGCGACGTCTCTTCTACGAACAAAAGCGTTGGAATCCAAGTAGGTCTTCATCACCTACCTTTTATTTGCAATTAGGGACTTGTGTGATAGCATTGTTTGATTGTTGCTAGACCCGTTCTGGGCTAGTAGGGATCGCCTCTATCCATAGAGGGGATTTACCTCTCCAACAATTTGGCGACTCCGCTGGGGAGTTTATCTTGTTGTTTAATTTGTAAACTTAGACGGAGTCTGAAGCACAGCCAGATAGCCTTCGAAACAATATTGATTTTCATTAGTGAAGTAGATCAAAGCCGCTTCAGTCAATCTCCGGTTTGGTTTATGGACTGAACAATTTGGAGCTTGTCTTGCCTCTTTGGTTTTCTCTTGTTTGCTTGGTTGGATAGCTTTTTGGATTGAATTTCTTGCTGCCTCTTGCTTCCTGACTTGCCTAGATACTGTGAACCGAGCTTTAGACCACTTATTTTTCTTTTTGACTTGGCAAACTTCATTAGCGCGGTTTTTCCTTTGACAGTCGCGCTAGTGGCCCTTGTTGCTAACTGACAACCCGCGCCAATCCTTGTATAGCGCGAGTTACAACCTGACAGTCGCGCCAAGACTCTTATCTTTTTAAGTTTGCTTGTTTGCCTGCCTTCTGAGCTTGGATTTGTATCTTGCCACATCTTTTTCAATTACTGGAGTGTGTTTGATCCTTGTCTGACTGGTTTTTAACCTCCATCCTTTAGGTGTTTGCCTCTTTCTATCGATTTCACACCTTAAACCTAGGACATCTAGTGGCCGTGTGTGTTGGCCCTTCTGTAGGAGTTTTGGGTTTCTTGATTGTCTAGTCGACTTTGCGATTGCTTTTTGCACTTGTTCAGTGATTGTTGAAGTGTTTTTGGGTGATTTGCGAGTCACTTTCTTCTTTCTTTCTTGGATTTCATTTTAGCCTTGTTTGAGCCTAGATCAGATAGCTCGTACAAGCCTTTGTTTTTCTTTTGGTTTGAAGAACTGTTTTGGTGTCTTGGGATTTCATTGTGTTCTCATTGAGTGAATTTGTCTCTTTTACTCAGTGTTATCACCTTTCAAAATTCATTCTAGTGCATTGTGCCCTTGAAAAAGAAATCAGACAAATCTCTTTTGCGTTCAATAGTTAATGGAATAGAACTTTTTGTTGATTTGTATTATTGAAAGGAAAAGTCTTTTATTTATTTGCCATTAGCTGCATTAGGGTGTTTGATTGATTGTGCTCATTTTGTTTGATTGAAAATTCTTAACCCTCTCATTGTTAGTATTCATCGAACGAAATGGTATTCTTTGGCATATAGCTTGCATCTAGGCAATTGTGAAAGATCACATACGGTAGGACCTAAAACCAAAACTTAACTAAAGATCAACCATAAAATAAACCGAATAAACTTAAAGACGCATTGGAACATAACGCTCACATTCTAGAGGTCTAGGCTAGAGACGTGCTCTGGCGTCGTTAAACCTAGTCACTTTTGTTCTTGCATTAAGGTTGGGTGATTCCTCCTTGTGTGATTCGATTGTGGTCTAGTACGGACTTGGGCTCCCACGTACCGTCGCTTATATATTGGGAGACTCCAATAGGTTTTCATCCTTGATCCATAGGAAGCCGTGTCTGCCGCCTTACAAGCCGTAACGCACCGAACACAGCATTCAGAAAGATTGACTGCAGTACGGAAAGTCCTTGGTTTTCATACGATTTCTAGGTGTATAAGCAGTTTTGTGGATTGTCTGGTAAACCCCTTGCCTAGTGTCCCCAGAGAAGTCACTTTTTGATCCTTTTCGGACTCTGTAAAAGAAAAGGCTTTATTGAGCATTTGTCACTTCGGGCTCATTAAACATTCGAAGGCAACTAGAGTCATCTTTTGTCCTTTTCTTGACTCTTAAAACATGAAAAGGTCAAGTTGTGTCCTAATGTCTTAAAAATTTATTCGGCCACGATAACATTCACCTTGTTATATCTTGTTTGTGTTTAGTTTTCAGTAGGGTCTCTTATCGTTAGCTTGTCTAGGGTATTTGTTTGATCATCCTAGCAGATCCATCGATCCCGTCTCCCGTCCCAAGCAACCAAGGGTCTCCATCTTCTGCTGCCCCTGAGACACCGGTTTGTGGCGACACTTTCCCTATTATTCCGAGTGTCCAACCATTGAACTCTCGTGCTCCAGAGGATGAGCTTTACGACTTGTTCTGGAACCCTGTTTGGGAGCCCTCTAAAGAGGATTTTCCCACTACTCCTTTTGGTGTTTCATCTCCGATGGCTTCTTCTGAAAAGGAGGATACATCTCTTGTATCGAGTGGAACGCCCGTTATGTCGAGTATTGATACTCCCATTCTGGCTACATCCCCAGTTACCTCTATGCCCTACACTGTTACACCTCTCGATATCACAGTGCCGGCGCGCTATAGATCTCTAAGGGATGGTATGAGCTCTGCGACTTCCTCTTCTATGTGGGATCACAACATTGTCCCTGCTACGGGACCGTTTGTTTCCCAAGTTCACCATAGTGTTGTTACATCAGTTAAACCAATCCGACCGTTTGTGTCGCGTCATCAACTCCAGTTTCTAGTGTCGTTACAACATCTTCTACTGTGACTTTTGTTGCCAGCCCATCTCGAGGCCTGGTACAAAGTGGTCCATCGGCACATACTGCTAGAGGTGTCCATCCCGCAAGTGGTGCCCTGCCTCTTTCTAATGCTATTTTGGCAGGGGGGCATATTCTCAATACTTGCATGTTGTCCGAAACTTGGGTGGGTAACGCCCCTATTATGATCCTGTCAATCATTAATTGTGTACCTCCTTGCCAACTGAGCCCTGTGTTGAGGCTTCAGTTCCGTTGAATGTGGCTTGGGGTACCGCTGGATATGGTGGTGGCCACTTCCATCCAGGTCAAGGGCAGCCATCCCAAGGACCACCCTACCAGGGTCAACCATCCTACTCACAGACTAATCATGGGCAGCAGTATTATGGCCAGACCTATCCAGGTCAGCCTGGAGGCTCGCAAGGACAACCCTATCAGGGACAACCTTTAGCCTCTAGTGGTCCGTCTTATACATATCTTGCGCAAACTTCTGGAAACTCGGGACAACCCTATGTTCAGCAAGGACAACCTGGGCCCCAGCAGGGATACCCTTCGGGGCAGCCCTATGGGAACCCGGGACAACCTTACGGTCAGCAAGGACAACCCGGAAACCAACAAGGTTACCCTTCTGTGCAAGGTGGCCAGCCTGACGCACAGCAAGGCCAGCCCACTGCTCAGCCTAATCAACCATCTGGTCTACAAGGACAACCTTCGGTTGCGCAAGGACATCCCATTGCTCAGCAAGCTCAACCTTCTGGGCAAATGGGTCCATCTTAGATCCAACCAGGACAACCTTCCGACCAGATGGCCCAACCTTCGCAAGGATATCTTTCTGGGGCGGCTCAACTAGGCATGCAGATGTTTCCTGCTTCATAGCCTCAACCTGGTTACCAACCCAAGAATCAAGCTCGTCTCCAGTCACAAGCTGGGTACCAATCCCAACCTTCTTATTCAGGTGGGTACCAATCCCAACCTTCTCATCAGATGCCGCCTAGTTCCCAAGCTCAATATGGAACCCAGCAACCATATGGATACCAGCAACCCCAAGGGAAAAATCAATATACCCCGTATCAAAATTACCAAAAACCGCAGGTCAACCCCTATCAAAATTATCAGCAACCTGCAGGGAAGTATGGTAACCAATGGGGAGCTGGGGGGCAGAACAAATATCAACCATCTAGTTCCGGATATAACCCTTATGGACAAAATTCTTATGGACAGGGACCTTTTAGACCTGGTCCATATGGACAAGGTCAGTGGGGGCAACCAGTAACTGGATGGAATTCTGGCTCTACCTCATATCTGCAGATGTCCTTCAACCCGCAACTACAATTTCTAGCGATTTTGGAACTGCCCGATGTGTCGAAGTTAACAAATGATCCCATTTTGAATAATTCACAATGGCCACCAGTTCCAACTAAAATACCCGGCGACTGTCTCAAATTTGATGGAAAAGCCGGAGAGGACCCTCAAGCCCATGTAATGACGTATCACTTATGGTGTTCATCTAATTCATGGCTTGATGATTCGATTCAACTTCGCCTCTTCCAAAGGACTCTCATCGGTTTTGCCACTAAATGGTATATTGAATTGACCCACGTGTCATTTCAGGATTTTAATTCATTGGCTATGGCATTCCTTACTCACTTTCGGCTACCCATTCGGTACGAGACAGGGACCCATCACCTTACGTCTCTTAAGCAGGATATAGCTACGCACATCTCTGATCTATACATGAATGGAGAAGGCGTCGCCGCTTCATCAAGTTTTGTATTCCTGATCAAGTCCTCACCGATTGGTTCACGACTTCCTTTGTCCCTAAGATTGCACGGGACATTGCTATGGGAGCCTGTGTAACTGAAGAGCAAGCAATCACGCGTGCTCAATACCTGGACTTAGTTTACTCTCAATCAGGTACCTTGTATGAGGATTTGCCGGACGCCCCGATACCCAGTACATCCAAGGCTCCGCCGAAGCCATCTATCGATGGAGTTATTGGCTCTATGAACCCGACCTCTAAAAAATCATCTTCAAACCCTGCGAAGGAAAAGTTAGGTGCTTCTAACGAAAACACTTCTCAGGGTGGTTCAAACTCTGGTACTACTTCCGAAATCAACGTCGTCCAGTCCACCACGGTGGGTAAGACCTCGGAAGGAAAGAAAAAGGGGAAAGGAAAAAATAAATCTGAACAACTTAAACAAGAATCCTCCAAACCTCCAGCCGAGGAAGGAGCCAAGCGCAAACCCAAGTATCCTTGTCTCATTTGTGAGGAGGATCACTACACTAAGGACTGCCCAAGGCGATCCGAAGTTAGTCGTTTGTTGAAAGGCGCTCCTGGGGTTCCTGCGGTTCTTAAAGAACTTTTCCCTTCTCAACAAACCCAAATGGTGGCTGATCCGTCTTATTCTCCATTTGGTTCCCAAGTCTTCATGACTGGGTCTATTCCCGTTCATGTAACAACTCGAGCAAAGGAGTATCCGTCGTCCGCCGGGCAGGAGCCTGAGGTTCCCTCAAGTGCTCCTTCGTCCTGCTCTGGTCCACTCCATATTGAGAGACCAAGTACTGAGATGACCATCTGACCACCTCCTAAAGGAGTACTTAGAAGATCTTCTTACAACCCAAATGCTTGTGCCGCCCAGCACTATAGCATAGTTGAGGACTTAGCGCAGGCTCTGTCGGCTATGTCTGCCTTAGAAGTTCTCCAGAGTTGGCCCCCTCAGAGGAAGTCCCTCCTATCGGCCATCGGTGGCATTGACCCGACAGGTTCGGATCTAATTACCTTCGATCTCGAGAGCCATGTCCCGAGGCTGCCTCATCAGATCGCTTTTCTTATCCAAGTCATCATCAACTGAAAAATGATTCATCGTACAGTTATTGATGAGGGAGCATTGACGTGCATTATGTCTATTGCTTGTTGGAAAGCGATCGGGTCTCCGAATCTGAGCCAATCTCCTACGACTTTGGAAGCTTTCGATGGGAGAGAATCCCATCCTTATGGTATTCTTCAACGATTGCCCATCACTTTAGAAGGGAAAACCGTGGAAGTAGAAGTTGAGGTCGTTAACGCGAATCTCACATACAACCTCCTTCTGGGCCGGAGTTGGACGTATGCCATGCGTTCCGTGGCTTCATCCCTCTTCCGTGTCATCCGTTTCCCTCACCAAGGGAAAATTGTCACGGTATACCAACTCTCCTTCTTCGCTTCCTCTTCTGAGGGAAACGTACCTTTCGTTGAACATACCTCTGTTCGTTTTGAGAGCGTGGGAGCCAGGCTTTCAAAGACCCTACCCTCATGAGTGTCTTCTCACTCCCTCCTCCCAACCTTGCTTCACTCGGTTTGGTTTCTACTCGCTCTAATCCCTCATTTCACACTGTTGCGACCCTCGGTCCCGCTGCCAAAGGGGGCACTGATCCTCTAGCTTGTAAACCTCACTCGGCCGGGGAGCATGGGAAGATCATCAGTGTCGTTGATCATTTTATACAATAGGCTGAGCGATGCCTACATTATCTAGGCCGGTTATGCAACAGTGCGATAAGGCAACGTCCCGAAAGGGGCTTGACTTGAACCAAGCATCATGCGCGCCCTTTATTTTTGTACATACGTATGCTTTCAACAGTGTGTTGTGTGTGCACGTTTTTTTAGTTTTTGTAGGTATATCGGTATGACTACCGCTTATTGTGTCTTTTACTTCTTGAATAGATGTCTGGATCACCTTACGTTGCTTTCGCTGATGGTGCTTCCCGCAGTACTCACAACTTGTCATCTGCGGCATGGGTGAGCTACGATCCTCATGGTGAGTTAGTAGATATTCAAGGGGTGTGTCTGGGTTGTACGACGAACAATGTGGATGAATATAGTGCTGTGATTGAATTATTAGCTGAGGCAATTAACCTCGGCATTCGCACATTGGTTTTAAACTTGGATTCCCAACTTGTAGTCCACCAGCTCAACGGACGTTATTCCATCAGAGATCATCGCATTTTAAGGTTGTATTTACGTGTTAAGTTATTGGAAAGAGATTTTGATTACATTACTTATCAACATATTCCGAGACGACTTAATATAGTAACAGAAGCATTAGCTAATTATGTATTGGTCAGACATTTGCATAATATGTGAATCAAACATAATACAAGAAGCATAAAATACAATAAACCATAACAACATGTATATATATATATATATCGTGTGGCACACTTAGGCACTCAAAAAATAAGTGTACATGTCGGGATAGAGTCTGTGTTCTCCGTACATCTGAGACACATGTCTCTCAAAAAATATGCAGAAAATAAAGCCTAGGAGTCTTATCGCGGTGGTGCTCATCATAGCACGTCACTGCGCGCACCAATCGTCTCAGTAGGTGATGAATGGGGGTCGGCACTCCCACTGTGTGCCTCTGATATGCGAAAGGCACGTCTGCCAATCTAGTATAACCCAGAATCCCTTGGGTTAGTCCCTCGAGGTTTTGTATCAGCTCTTCCCCCACGGTACCTCCTGCCTAAGGATTAGCTACAGGTTGGCCCCTCCGCGCTATAGGAGACACGTCGGATGGTCGCTCTGGGCCAACATCTACATATACATACAATCGTCATTAGAACAGGCATGTTTTAAAAAGATAAAAAAAATGAAAATACATAAAACATCAAAAACAAGGAGTTCATACCTAACTCCTCCTCCCAGTCCTCTCCCTCTGGTAGTGGGAGGTCTGGGTCCCCCATGAAATTGGTCCCTGCGTATGGCCAATCCTCTACTACGATCAGTTGTCGGCGAAGCCATATGAAGAATTCGGGCCGCCATGACATCTCCTGGCCCCCTCCTCCTCTGGGCATCAACACTGCCCAGCGAGCCATCCTAGGCTCTCATGGCAATGGATCAGCCACTACAGCTCCCTGGATCTGGAAAAGTGCTAATCACTCCAAGAAGAATGATACCACAATCGAGCCATACGCGAACTGTTTCACCCCTGCACACTTACGATTTGTGAGCTGCCTTTTGATATTAGTAGTCACAGCTGTAGCCTAATCAAAGATGGTGGGGTTGAGGCATTCTGTCGTGAGTATCAGATGGTTCTTGCTCGCCTCATGGGGTGCTTGTACCTGAGCTGCACGTGTGATGGTGAATAAAATCGCCTTGAGTGTCAAGTCCTGGATGGTGTTGATAGCCACCTTAGCACTCTGTCTCCTAAATTGTGCTTCCGGACATACTCGAGCCTTTACTTCGCCTACCTTCTCTCCGGAAGGTCTACTGCTAGTCAAAATGGGAATTGCCCCTCTCCGTGACAAACCAGTGATGAAATATACATTGGATACCTCCAGCTCTAAGGTCTGGCCCCGTAGACGAAATACTTGGTCATCCACGTCCCAAGCATCAATTATGAACTGTAACAATTCAGGTTGAGATCGCATGTATGATGCGAGGAAGAATTTTTTGAGGCCAAAATCCCTCAAAGCATTCATACACCCCACATCCTCAATGGCCAAGGCGTCCACGGCATCATGTTCTCGTTCTTTCCATTCCACTACCATTTTGGCTTGTTTCCTGCACCCACAAGGACAAATAAACCATCATTAGAACATTGGTAAATTTATAAGCCAGGAGAAATTCAAATATGATGGGAAATTCTATGTAAAAATTTGAGTTGCGCGGTTAGCACGACTGTTTTTAAAACAGTCGCGCTAATAGCGCGACCCCTTTGGGTAATTTACCCCATTAGCGCGGGTCCGTGCCGGATACCCGCGCTAATGGGGCGAAGCCCTAAATTTGAAATCCTCCTTGCAGAGGCTTAATCAGGAACCAAATGCATGAAAAGTGGTAAGAAAATGGAGCTAAGGGAAGCGCCTCTTACCTGGAACCGACAAAATCACAAATGGTTGGACAGCTTGGCTGTAATCACCGCCTGAAGTTTGCTCTCCAAACAGACCACTCCCACTCTTCAAGAGGTAAAAAGTAAAAGTAATTTTGTTTTTTACATTTTCACCATATTTATAGACTTTTTAACTCATTTTTGGGTTTAGAAAGGTTATTTTTGAATATTTTAATATATTTTCGGTCGAAAATGGATTTTACGCTTGCTTCTTGTGCAGTGACAGGTCTTTTACGGAGCTTTGATGGTGAAACGAGTTGTATTTTATACTTTTTCGGACACGGTAAATACACGAAAAAGTCACTGTGGAGTCATCTTTCAGCTCTTTTCTAACTCGCTAAAAATGAAAAGATTGTCGAGTTGTTCCTCTTGACTCGTTAAACGTAAATAAGAGGCGGTCGTCTTTAAACTCTTTTCCGACCGTATAAAAAATGAAAAGATCTTCGGGCCTTTGTCATTTCAGGTTCGTTAATGGTAACAAAACAACGTGATATCGATCACTTTTTTACTTTTTCGGGTCGATGTCACTACTCACGAGAAGTACTCCTCGGTCGTAATGGTCGGGCGATTCTTTCGAGCATAGTTTTATACTTTTTCGGGATCGAGAGACACAACTTTATGAAAAAGGACACCCCTGGAGTTTCCTTTTTGCTATCTTTTCAAACTCTCTAAACATGAAAAGGCGCCGATTTTTTCCTTTGTCAGACTCGTTAAAACTTTAATGACATCGGGTTTTGTCGTAACGACACCATTCAAGCATATGCTATCCCCATCAAGCTTGCCATCCAAAAATAGTTGGGGTACTCGCCAGAAATGGTAGGGGAATAAAGGAATCGTAATCGTCGTCGTCGGCAATATGTCTCTCTTGAACATGGCACTTTCTGCATTCGTGTCTGGGTGGGGACATCTCATCTCGTTTCACACTTGCCTCCATGGTTTTGGGTTATCCTATTTGACCATTCATTTGCTCATCGTCTGGCCATCATGACCCCTGATCATTTGACATCAAATACTGCCAAATCCGATGTTGTGCCACCGATATGTTCAAGATAAGTTGAACTCTACAGAATACTCAACCTCCCTCCGATATCTCACACAAAACATATTGTCCCTCTTTGTCTCGTGTCGATGATGTGGGAAACATTATGGCCCACCTTCGATCA
>APFE031164486.1:103567-171511 GCA_000404065.3 Pinus taeda
CCACATCCAAATGGCCTCACATGCAGCCTGAATAGAAGCCATGTATTCAGCCTCTGCTAAGCTAAGTGCAACTGATCTTTGTTTCTTGTTGTACCAGGAAATTGCAGCTGAACCAAGGTTGAAGATTCCTCTAGAAGTGCTCTTCCCATCTAATGAACTCCCTGCCCAATCTATATCTGTGAAGCCCTAAAGCTTCACTCCCTCTATTCATCGGTACCACAATCCAAACTGAGATATGCCTTTGAGGTATCTCAGCACATGCTTCGCTGCCTTCCAAAATAGCTTGGTTGGCTGAACCATAGCTTGACTCAGCTAGTTCACTACAAAACATAAGTCGGGTAGTGTGTTCACCAGATACATAAGTCAACCCACCAGCTGTTGATAAACAATAGCAGCTACTACCTCACCTAAAGTAGCATCCTCCTTCCTCTAGTTCCCAGCTAGAGGAGTCTGCATGGGCTTGCACTTCTCCATGTGAAAGCGCCTAAGTATCTCATTGGCGTACTTTCCTTGACACACAAATACTTCCCCATCTTTCTGCCACACCTCCATGCCTAGAAAGTAGTGCATAAGGCCCATGTCCTTCATCTCAATCTCTCTTGTAAGGTCCTCCTTGCAAGACTGCATCAGGTGATCATCACTTATCTAAATCAGATCATCGACATAAAGAACAATGATCAATAGTTTACCTTATACCATGATGTGGTAAAGGTTTGCATTTGCTTCACTCTTCGTGAAGCCTAAACCGGTGAAATAGCTATTGATCCTGGTGCACCAAGCACGGGGTGCTTGCTTCAACTCATACAAAGCCCTCTTGAGTCGCCACACATGTGACCCATGATCGATGGTCTCAAAAGCCTTTGGTTGCTCAATGTACATCTCCTCCTCAATTTTCCCATTGAGGAATGGTGTCTTCACATCCATCTGGTGGATCTTCCAACCCATCTAACTTAATAGTGCCAACATTGATCTAATCAATGAGTACCTTGCTACATGAGTTAAAATCTCATCGTAGTAAATCCCGTCGACCTGTGAGAAACCCTGGGAAACAAACCTTGCCTTATGTTTCTCAAAACTGACATCAGTTGCTTGATTTACCTTGTAAATCCATCTGGAACTCACCACTGACTTGCCCTGAGGCCTTGTGACAACATCTCACACACTGTTCCAAATTATAGAGTTGTACTCTGCTACCATTACATCAACCCAGACTGGTTGTTGCACTCCCTCCTCGAATGAGGAAGGTTCGGTATCTACACACTCCCCAACTAGGGCCATGTGCCCAGTGTACTGCTTAGGTGACCTCCTTTGTCTGCTCTGAGAAGATGACTATCCCACATTCTCCCACACATCCAGCATCAACTTGTCAGCTTCCCTTGAGAGGTTCCGCCCATCTCTGGAAGTATCAGCATGAGTGGATGCTCCACTCCCACATCCTCTGCATGTGGCTACTCCGAATCAATCTGAGGCTCCTCATCTGCATGCAACTTGATCTCCCTCTCAAGTGATAAGCACATGGCTTTCTGCTTGTCGGACTTCAAATCCCTCTGTACCACAGTCTTCTGAGTGGAAGGCATGTACACCCGATAATTGTGGGGTGTATCCGTGTACCCCAAAGTATTCCCAAATTAGCTATGGGGACAAGATTCTTCCTGGCATCTTTGGTCACATGATAGTAAAATGATGATCCAAAGATTCAAAAGTGACTTACATTAGGTCGCTTCCCAGGATAGGCCTGCATAGGTGTCTTCATCCCCAGTATACGGTGCGGGCTTCTTCTCTGCAAGTATACTGTTGTATTTCATGCGTCAGCCCAAAAATGTAGTGGTAGGCTATGGTCATGCAACATCACTTGAGCTACTCCCACAATCGATCTATTCTTCCTTTCGGCCATCACATTCTGTTGTGGTTTATGGGGTGCAATCAGTTCTCGTTTAATACCTTCTCCAACGCAGAAGTCTTTAAACTTTTGGGAGACATACTATCCACCATTGTCGCTATGCATGGACTTTATTTTCTTTCGAAATTCTTTCTTTTCCAAGGCCTTAAACTCACAAAACCTCAATAAGGTCTAATCCTTCCTTTGCATAAAGTAGATCTACCATCTACGAGAAAAATCATCAATAAAAATAACATAGTACGTTTGTTTAGCGGTGGATGCTGTAGAGAAAGGTCCAAAAATTATCTAGGTGGACATTGGTGGCCACCTTCCAAGTCCACTTGGACCCCCACCATTGTTTATCTTAGCATTTTCAGTTTTCTTAATTATTGCACAACTTACTATTTTTAGCAGTTTTTCGGGTCCTGAACTTCTGGAGCCATTTTAAGGCCCTAAACGATTTTTTTTTTTTGAAAACTGGGATCAACATGGGTCCATGGACCGATGTTTATCTTCCCAAAGTTGTAAGTCTCGGATAGATATTTCTAACGAGATATTGTGCACGTCAAATGGAGATCATATGCCAAAGTTACGACCCCAGGAAGTTGATGTACCAATTTACCCAAACGGGGCGCACAGTTTGGCGTTTCATCTTCTAGGTTTAGGTTTTTGGGTGTTTATGGTTTTCAATTGTTTCTCAACAATAAATAGGCCTTTGAGCATCATTGCAAGACAGTTCATAGTCATGTAGCTGCCACATCTCTTCTCAGAGATAAGCTACCATCACCCTAGCCGATTTATTTCCATTACTGTTTATAAGCATATTTCGGTATTTCCCATTAATGAGATGAAGTACTATTTCCACTGCATATCTATGTTTATGGTTATCTCCATAATTTTTTGCATCCCCGTTTAACTTTGGATCAGTGGTATTAGAGCAGCCTACTTTTTCTCTGTTTTTCTTTGCATGTCCCCAACGAGGTCGGAATATAAGGAGTTAGGGCTTGAAGTGGTCAAATATTTGCAAGACTAGAGTCGTAAATCCTGATGGCCTCCCATGGCAGATGAGAAGAAAGATGAGGGGGCAGGAGATCCTATCAAAATCTTGCTCAAAGAAGCCCTCGAGCGACAAAGGAATGCTATGATGGACAACTTCGCCCAGATCCTTCAGTGGCTACCCAGAAGCAACGCATCGGCTTCCTGCAGGTACTCTGGAAATGCCACGCCCTTTAAGATACAAGTTAATTTTGAAATCCACATATTTGAGGGTTAGATAGACGCAGATGCCATAGATAAATGGTTACATATGCTGGAGGGTTATTTTTCTGTTCATGTATTTTCGTGTTAGGAAAAGATTGTTTTCGCTCATCTCAAAGCAACCCCCCACGTCAAGCACTAGTGGGAAACCTACTGCAAGCAAAGAGATGAAAATACTGGCTCACTTTTTCCAGCCACATCGACTTGGAATTCATTTCGGAATGCCATAAAGGAGCAATACTACCCTGTTGGAAGTTATGAGGATCAATACATAAAGTGGACCACGCTGCAGCAGGGAAGGGACCAAGACGTGCCGAAGTTTACCAATATTTTCCATACCCTTCATACAAAGTTGGGTATCAAAGATTCAGAGTAGCATTTGATACTAAAATACCATGGCTGCCTACACAAGTACATCCAGGAAGAAATAAAATTCCTCAACATCTCCTCGCTCGGCACAACATACCGATATGCCGTCAAGGTCAAGAAAAAGTTTAAACAGAAGAAGTGAGATTTTAGATTTGTGAATCAGAAGCAAGGGAAAGGTGCCCCTAAATGACATAGCAAAGGACAAAGCCAAGGCGGGGCAGCCCAAGACAACCCGCCAAAGCTGCAAGCAAAGAATAATGTCGCGAAGCCGAAATAGGACACGGGAAAATGATGTGAGTTCCATAAGAGCTCCACTCACAACACAAGTGAGTGTCGGGCCAAGCAGTCACTGGTGGCTAAGCTAAAGGTTTCAGAATCAGATGCATGTTCCGACTCTGAGTCAGAACCTGACAGGGGGAATGACAAAGGGAAGTAGATTATCAATGCGGAGCCCAACGCCACCATTGCCACCATGAAGATACAGAAGAAGGAACCCAAAGATCTAGAGGAGGAGGAGCATCTCTTCCACTCCTAGATGTGGGTAAAGGTCTCCCTGCTACAATTCATTGTCAATAGCAGGAGCCAAAAGAACCTCAATTCGATAGAGGCGATGAAGTGGTTGGGCCTACCAACCACAACACATCCACAACCATACACCATTGGATGGCTTGACCAAGGATGGGATCTTCGCTTGAGCCAACAGTGTCACCTTCCATACAACATCAAGCCCTTCACGGATGAGGTATTGTTTGACATTGCTCCCCTTGAAGTTTGTGATGTATTATTAGGACAACCATACTTGTGGAGTGACATGATATGTATGAATCATGGCCCCGTGTTATTATTGTTGCATTGGGAAATAAGCTGTGCAAGATACCGAACATAGCACTACCTACCACCATCTCTTTGGTTACTGCAAAACAATGTAGTAAGCTCATTTCCAAAACCAGGATATTTATTTTCCTGATGATACACCCTCAAGGAAAGAAGAAGACCGTGGCCATGTCCTCCAGATAGAGCCCCTCTGCACGACAACTACAGATGGACAAGATCATGGAGGAGTATGAGGACATCTTCACCTCCCCCGCAAGGGTTCCTCTGCACTGTCAAGTCAAGCACTCCATCAATCTGATCCCAGGTGCGTCGCTATCCAATGGACCAATCTATCGGAGCTCCATTATGGAGAATGATGAAATCAAAAGGCAGATTTAGGAGCTACTGCAGAAATATCACATCTGTTCAAGTTCATCACCTTGTGGGAGCCCGATCGTGTTGGTACAAAAGAAGGATGAGTCTTGGAGACTCTGTATTGACTATTGGGTGCTGAACAAGGTCACTGTCTGTAATAGGTACTCGATCCCGTTGTTTGGTGACGTCTTGGACCAAATAAAGGGGGAAATATATTTTAGTAAGATCAATCTAAAGTCAGGATATCGCCAGGTACAAATCAAACCTTCTGATGTGTGGAAGACTACCTTCAAAGCTAAGGAGGGCCTTTTCAAATAGTTGGTTATGCCTTTCGGATTGACGAATGCTCCTGCAACCTTCATGAGGCTAATGGAAGACATCTTTCGACCATTCACCAACTCATTTGTAGTAGTATACTTGGATGACATTTTGATCTTTAACCAAAGTTGGGAAGAGCACGTCCACCACATTTGACAAGTTCTCCAAACACTGTGGCAACATAAGCTATGTGACAATTTGGAGAAATATACTTTTGGCATGACCCAGGTTTAGTATCTGGGATACATTATTGATGAACAAGGGGTGCATCTGCATCCAGCCAAGATCCAAGTCATTCGGGATTGGCCATCTCCAACCACTCTGACAGAGCTCCGTAGCATTCCAGGTCTTGCTAACTTCTACCACAGGTTCATGTTGGTGTTTTGTCATATCACTTTGCCTTTGAGTCAAGTCACGAAGGGAGTAGCGAAAGAAAAATTATTTTGGTATGAATCTTAACAGAAGGCCTTCACAGAGTTGAAATATCACCTCTACATGATACTAGTGCTCACATTACTATATGTGCAACAACCATTTGAGGTCAAGAGAGATGCCTCTATCTATGCTATTGGGGTAGTCCTTGCTCAATACGGGCATCCAGTGGCATATCACAGTGAGACACTTTCAGGCACAGTCCAGAAGTATCCCACTTATGACAAAGAGATGTATTCCATTATGCAGGCCTACTGACAATCGAAGCATTACATTTTGGGGAAGGAAACGGTCATCCACACAAACCACCGACCTCTCTAGTTCATACAAACCCAAGGGAAATTGCAGAATGATTGCCATTAGAAGTGGTCTACATACCTGCAACATTTCTATTTAAATATCAAGTATAAGAAGGGCAACACCAATAATGTTTCAGATTGCCTCAATCGACCACCGATCATGGCATTAACCACCGTGCTCAACTCTTGTGGCCATGAGACTTATGATTGGCCACTTCTCTACAAAAGCGGCCGAGAATTTGGCCACACATACCAGACACTCTTGGAGGGTCAGCATGTTCCCGATTTTCACCTCTAGGATGCCCTATTATGCCACCTAGGTGACCTTTTGTTCCTTCAAGTGAGCGTGCCAAGATGATTTGGGAAACACACTACATTCAGGCTGCTGGGCATTTCACAATCGAGAAACCGGTGGTAGTACTACAAAAGTATCTCTATTAGCCGAATCTTTGATAGGATGTAGGGAAGTACATCAGATCATGTATTGGCTGCACCATTGACAAACCGACCATTAAGAAGCAAGGCCTCTATACCCCACTACCTACCCCTAGTCGACCTTGGGACTCCATCTCCATGGATAACATGTCAGGCCTTCCCTCCACTAAGCATGGAAATGACTGTGTTTTTGTGGTCATCGACAAGTTCTCAAAGATGGCCATTATGGCGCCCTGCAAGAAGAATATCACAATGGAAGCCACTACTAACCTCTTCTTTGAACGAGTGTGGGTGCACTTTGGGATCCCACAGTATAACATCTTATATTGGGACAGTCGGTTCATTAGTACATTTTGATCTAGTCTTTGGGCAATGCTGGACACCAAACTCACTAAGTCCACAACCTTCCATCCTCAAACTGATGGCTAGACAGAGGTTGTCAATAGGATGATTGTACACATTTTGCACATGTACAACTCAAATCATCCATGCACATGGGATGAGAGCCTCCCCTATGTTCAGCACAGCTACAACTAAGCTCTTTATAGCTTCACTGGCCACGACTCTTTTCAGGCTGGCTTGGCATTCCAGCCACTATGCCCCATTGATGTGGCCATGCCACTTGCAGTTACTCACATAGATTCGGATCATGTCTAGTCCGAAAAAGACAAGGCAACTATCTTCATTGAGCACATCCAACATATTTGCCAGTAGGTCCATGACATTTTGGAGAAATCAAATGCCAAGTACAAGAAGCGACATGATCAACATCGGGTGGCATAAAGTTTCAAGTGGGCGACAAAGTATGGTTGCATTTGCAAAAGGAACACCTTACTAGAGCCTATCAGAATATGAGACCACTTCAATATGGTCCTTACACCATTACTAAGGCTATGGGAGATAATGCATTTGAGCCTAGCATTCCCCCATTCCTTGGCCTGCACCTAGTGTTCAATGTGGATTTCCTTTGGCAATACTTTCGACCATTACTAGACACATCCTACATTACAGAACAACTCACACCGACATAATTAAATCCAGATTGCATGGAACAAGCTGCAATTGATTAGATCCTGGACACACAGATCAAGAACAATCGCCAACAGAATATCCAACTGTATCGAGTTGTTAGAGTAGGCCAACTCCTTCACTAGGGCAAGTGGCTCACCAGGGACCAAGTTTAGCAGAAGTTTCCTCATCCCATGGAGGAACTCAAAGCAATGGGGATCATTGCTTCCTAAGGGGGGAGGAATGATCCAGGTGGACATTGGTCGCCACCTTCCAAGTCCACTTGGACCCCCACCATTATTTCCCTTGGCATTTTCAGTTTCCTTAGTTATAGCACAACTTACTATTTTTAGCAGTTTTCCAGATCCTGAACTTTTGGAGCCATTTTGAGACCCTAAACGACATTTTTCTAGAAAACTGGGAGTAACATGGGTCCATGGATTGATGCTGCTCTTCCCAAAGTTGTAGTTCTCAGATAGATCTTTCTAACGAGATATTGTGCACGTCAAAGAGAGATCATATGCCAAATTTATGACCCCAGGAAGTTGATGTACCAATTTACCCAAACGGGGTCCAAATTTTGGAATTTCATCTTATAGGGTTAGGTTTTTGGGTGTTTAGGGTTTTCCATTGTTTCTCAACAATAAATATTTCTTCGAGCCTCATTGTAAGATAGTTTAGAGGCATGTAGCTGCCACATCTCTTCTCAGAGATAAGCTACCATCGCCCTAGCTGGTTTATTTCAATTACTGTTTTTAAGCATATTTCAGTATTTTCCATTAAAGAAATGAAGTACTATTTTTGTTGCATATCTGTGTTTACGGTTATCTCTGTAATTTGTTGGATCCCTGTTTAAATCTAGATCAAAAAACATCTGAGTGAACTTGCACTAGGATTGCTCCAGCTCTACTGTCTCGATCAGGAAATGAAGATTTCACATACTTACCCAAGGTACAACCTTTCCATGTATTCATCTACTCAAGTTTTCCCTTGGGTAATTTGGTAGAAATCTACTGCATTATCTTCAGGGCTCCATGGTGCAAGTGGCCCAGTCTTCTATGCCATAGCTCACCAACATCTTGGCTCTGCACCATCTCAACTTTGGAACTCAAAGTAGCACAATCATCTACCTCAGCTTGTAGAGAGACTTGACTCAAATCCCTATTTTCTTTGTCTGTCAAATACCGATATGCCTCAAGAATACCTTTCCTTGACTAAACACTACGTCGTAGCCTTTATCTTCTAGCATAGTCATATACACAAGATTCTTTTGCAGACTTTCTACATAATTTACATCAGTCAGGGTGATGGGAGCTCCATGCTCCCTCTGAAACACAACTGTACCTTCACCTGAAATGCGGTACTTTCCATCATCGCCCATCTCGATCTGCATTTGGTGATCCTTCTCCTCCAAGGTACTGAAAAGATTATTATCACCTGACATGTGGAATGAAGCTGCACTGTCAATGTACCACACAAATCCCACCATGGATGAAACCATGCATGCAATAAGCGAGAAATCCAACTGAAACTGTGAGGCTAGTGCCTCACCATTAGATTCCTTCTAGGAACCCTTCTTGGATTTCTTTTGTGGAAAATTCGTAGCATAATGGCCCACTCCATCACAATGAAAGCATCGCACTTTCGATTTGTCAATCTTCTTCCCACCATGGGAAGAATCGAAATTGGGATGGGATGCCTTCCCTTTCCCCTTCCTCGCCTTACTCGTTAAGGCTAGATTTTCCTCATCATCTTGCTTCGATGAGGATCCATCTCTGGTGGTTCTTCTTATTTCCTCCTGCATCAGATTTGACCAAAGTCATTCCCAATCTGGAAATCTTTCTCTTTCGTTAACTGAGTCTTGGTAGCTATGCCATCTCTTAGGAAGACTAAGGAGTGCAAGATTCACCATGTCATAATCAGCGGCCATGATCCCTACAATTCCGAGCTCATCCCTGTAGGTGGTGAGGTTGTTCATATATGTAGAGATTGTGTCACCCTTTTCACACTTGATCTTACGAAGCTTGTCTTTCAGTTCTAGTTTCCTCTAATCACTGCTATTCTCATATAAGTATTTTACTCTTTTGCACATCGAAAACAGTGTCTCCTTCCCATGGAGGCTCGAGACAATGTGGTCTTGAACTCCCCCCCGGGAGGATTCTCCTTACTCTAGCCACACATTTCTTCCATTCCACTAGTTGAGTAGCATCAGTCAGCTAGGGGATTTCTTGATCAATGAAGTCCTTTAGACTATTATCCTCTAATACTACCTCCATGTGATCCTTCCAGGCTATATAATTCAAGCTGCCATCAAGCGCATACTCGAGTCTTAAACCACTGAACCCATAGGTGAAATTGAGATGTGATAAGAACTTGATTTCTATATTCAGGAACCACAAACTTCAAAGTTCTCCTTCTTGAATACTTTTCTTCACCTTGATCACCTTTTCTCTGATACCATGTCAAAATTCCCACTGTAGATCAACAGATTATGTAATATACTAAAACACAATACAACATCTACTTCTACAACACTTTGCAGAAGCTTAATCGAATTGAGAAAGATCAAGAGAACACATATAACTAAGAATGAGAAGTCAATCACACATAACATAGAAGATATAACCCAGGGAAAGCCTTAGCGTAAAACCCCAACTTCGTATTATCATACTAGTGGAAATCTTGTTCAAGTTACAAAAGGAATCAGCTCTCAAGTTATCATTCTCTCTTTGCAATCAAAGAATAGATCTCACATAATGAATAGACACTGTATATGTCTTCCTCAAGCCCTCGAAGCCTCCTATTTCCTTGAGGAGTTTTTCTTGGGGTCTAGTGAAGCCACATGTGTGAATTGGCCTCATCGCACTCACTAAACCTGAAGAAGTAACTATGCAATCCTCAAGGAAATAATTCCTTTTGCATGCAAGGAATATTCACAATGGAATATTCTAGCAACTGATAGTACACTGCCCCTCCATCTGATCTAAACTAGGTCTCTGTCTGAACTGACAGGCATGAGTTATTTATGAGAGAATACTCAATTATCTAAAGTGCAGTGGTTACATGCATGCAAGAATTGAGTAACTAAACTTACATTAATTCAACAAACTATTTGAATTAATCTAACTAGACTCGACTCAGTTAACTAGGTCAACTAATTACAACTAAATATTACAACTCATCGTTATCTCTTTAACTGAAGGATAAATTCCTCAATTAATGGAGAATCTGTTGCATGTCCCCACATAGACTTCATGTTTGATTTTCCTTAACAAATTAACTCAAGATGAATTAATTAATTAATTTACAAACACCTGCTAAGATCAAATTCGAATATTACTTCATTGTTTTAGTCTAGGGACTAACTAAATTAGGAAGGTATCCCGAAATGCTATTTATAGAATGTTTTTTTAGCACTTCCATTTTTCCATCCATTGTTGCTAAGATCAATGCTGGATGAAATGCTATTTATAGTAGTGCTATTTCTAGCAATTCTATTTTTAGCATTTCTTGTTGCTATTTTCAACATTCATAGGGGATCACACTTTGTTGGTTGAACTTATGAGGTATTTACATAATAAATACATCTATTACTTAAGTCAAATTTATATATCACATGATCCCTTATCGTGTCTTCATCATGGATACATGGTTGGGTTTTGGGATTATCTGGTAGCCTCACTAAGACATGGGAAAGTACATTCAAAATGTTTTCTTCGTGGGTATTACTTTGATAGAGTGCGAAGATTCTTTATAGATGGAGATATCTTGGTTAAGGAGGCCTATGGTTATATCTCTCATGCACATTAGGTCATTGGGGTGCATCATCAGTCTTAGAAAATATGGAAGTGGAACCTCCCCCTCAAGTTCAATGTTTTCAGGCGGTTGACCTCACAAAACATAATTCTTACCTTGGACAGTTTATGTAAGGGAGGATACCTTGGGCCGTGGAGATGTTCCATGTGTAATGAGGAGTAGGAAATCGTCATTCACCAATTGCTAAAATTTCCTTTTGTGTCTTCAATTTGATATGGTGTTCTAAACATTCTGTAAATTTTTGTTGATTGGAATAATAATTTTGTGGCGGCACTATTTTTAGAATGGTCCATGAACTTTAAGGTCTTTTGAGCTCTCCCTTTTACATAATTTAGGCCATTTGGAGGTGTTGAAAAATGTGATCTTTGAGGGTATTGCTTAAGACATAAAAACACTTGCATGAAGATAGTCACCTATTACAATGAGATTGGTCTGATTGTGGAGAAAGGAAAATTGAGGCATTCTAAATTGGTGGATATTTGGCAGAAATACCTTCTCGGGTTGCTTTTTGGGGTTGTAGATTATAAATCATGTGGGCGTGTCATTTACATAGTCAAAGAACTAGGTACATATTACCATTTATGTTGGAATGGTGGTACGAGATCTAATAATAAGGATGTGATCACTACTCTATGGGGAGTTCGTTATTGTGCTAGAGCCTAGGTGGTTGTCCACCGACCACATAGACATATATGGAGAATCTAATGTGGTCATTGTCTCTCTATTAAGGAAAGTAAAATTTGTGCCACCCTTGCTTATAAAATGGATGAAGTGTATCAATATGTTCATTGATCTTTTTCAAGACTTGAGTTTTCAACATATCTACGGGGATCATAATACTACCACAAATGCCTTATCCAAGTAGGGTTGCAACATTCATCATGGGGTGATCTCTTTCATAGCTTTGTACAATGGCTCTCTTTATAGAGTGAGAAATATTCCAATGATATAAAATCTTAATGTTAAGATGATTTTTTTTTTTTTAAATAGGAATTTCTATTTTTTGAGTGAAAATGCTAATGTTGTAAATTTTAAAACACATTGTATTGTGACACATCATAACGAGGATTATGTAGACATTTTTTTTTGTTATATAGGCATATCGATAAATGTAATTTCTATGAAAAAGTTAAAAGTTTAGCACTTTTTAAGAACGTGAGTTATTTATTGACTCATCATGTAAAATGTAAGTATAAATTTTTTATAATGAAAAACTTTGTTTTTTCTCTTTGAAATATGTGTGAGATGGTTATAAAAAAATATTTATTTATATAAAATAATTGAGAATTTTTTTGAAAACAATTAATTAATCTCAGTTGCTCATTTTCTAATATATATTTTTAAATATTTTGTGATTATAACAATTAATTGGTCTTATCCATCTTTATATATATTTTGTCGGTATATATATTTTTTCAATCAGTGTTATCAAAAGTGGAGAAGTGTAAGAGGTAAACATCGTGAGACCTCTTCAGATAGATCAGTCTATGCTTTGGCCTATTTCCCTATCGTCATTCGTATTGCCGTGTGAATGCCAACTACTATTATCAATGATTCTCCAATAATATTTCCGATGTCGAGTTGAAGTTATCTTTTATCAAAATTTACGACTATTTGACCTTATATTAAAATTCCATATGTTTTTTTTTATTGAAGTTTATAGTTTTAAAATGTGAACTTAACAGTCTTCCAGATTTTATTAAAACTTAAAAAAAAAAAATTAGCATTTTACGAATTTATTGATACTTATAAATTTATAATTCATTCATTTTATATATTCTGTTTAAAAGATATATATCTATTTCTATATATATAAAATAATGTTCATAGAACTAATACTTATTAGTTAATTTCTTTAATATATTTTAAAATTTTATTTTAGTATAATAATGTGTGGTCTTTTTGGCATATATTTTTTTTATTGATGCATCGTGGAAGCATAGAATTAACATTAGGATTACAGGGAAGATGAGGAGGAAGCAAGGGTCACAATATGATCGACAAAGTGGTAACAAAACACAAAAAAAAAACAATTATAGAAAGATCACAAAAAGAGGGGCACCTTAATCCTAAGATTAAAGTCTATAATGTAGTCAATAATGAGAGATGGGAAGCTAAAATAATAGTTTTTTGAGGTCTATTGTTGAGGTCAGCCATTCAAATAGAAAAAGCATCATATATTAGTGCAACTCAAATTAAATGGGATAAGATAAATCATGAAAGTGAGTACAAGGTAGGATTTAAAACCATATCACGGAGAAATGTAAAGAAAACTACAATAAATATGTTTTTGGGTCAATCTCACACCACTTAATAGTATTAAATTGTGTTGGAAAGTATTTTCTAGAATGTATCCTTGCATTAGTGCTAGGAGGGATGGATGACATGCCACCACCCACATGTCACATCCCTTACTCTCCTACCCTATATGTTTAAACAATCCTAGCCTTTTAAGTTATCAAAACTATGATAATTTATGACCACTTCTCCTAATACATTCCAAATTATGAAATTTGATTTTATTGGCCATTATCCATTCAGATAATCATATTATTCGATACCTTGATGTACACTTATTTGATATTCTTTTTCAATAAGAATATTAATATGAAATTTAAAGTCGTTAACCACTAAAACTAGCTTACAATTTTTTAGTGTGATCATGACTATGTAATGTAGGAAACAAGAAAAATGTTTTTGCCATGACATCTATGTTCTAATAGGCATCATATTTTACTATTTTTCATGATTATTGAACTATAATATGAATGAATAGATATCATTGCACACTGGAAAATTTTAAGGATTAGAGTTTAACTTTGATTTTAGACACCTTTGCTAATTTTATAGCCCATAATATGTGAGATGTAAATTATTTGATCATACTTTTATACAAATATTTAGATTTATAGTTCTTTCATATTATTTTATATAAAAATTTAACGATATTTAAAGTAAAATAATTTTAAATTATAGAATTTTGGCGAATCACTTTTAGAAAAAATAGAAATTGGTGAATATTCTTTTTGGAAAACCATAGAAAATTAGCCCACCCGCGAATATTAGCCCCTAAAATTTTCCATTTTATGCACTTATCCATCTTGATGGCTAGGATTAAGGTTAAATTGCAACTAGGTTTTTGTATCTACACTTCACATATGGGGTTAAAGGATACAAACTTTTAGATATAACATGACAACTCCTTAGTAGCCTTACTAATGTTCGAAAAGGATATTGAATTTCTTTTCTTGTTCTTGAATATGCCATATAACTAGTTCTATTTGGCTAAGAGCTTTTACTTCTTAGACGTAAGGAAATATATTAACGACACATGATCCAAAAGCATGACGCATGACATGAGGATTTTTTCTCCTCCAAAGCATCAAAATGTTATTTTAGGTGGCAAAGACATGATGATGTATTTATATGTTGAGTTCATGACATTATATAATGATATACTAACATAGTAACCATGAATAATGTGACCTTATTATTTCAATAAAAAGTAAGACTCCTAATAGAATAACATCATAGGGAATCTCAATCATACATTCCATGAAGGGAACTAATGAAAATTAGAATATGTTACTATTAATATAATAGATTTTAAGGGTGAAACTGTGAAAGGATTTGCTATTTGGTTTGAGAAAAAATTGGGATACCAAAAGCTATAGTAAACACGTAATTTTGTGAAGCTTTTAGAAGCATTGGCCACATGTTAAGAAAAAAAAAAAAGGTAGTGTTAATGCCCTTATGCTAATTTCATAATACTTTTTCATTATTAATATATTAGTTATGTCTAGATCAACTTAGTGGTATGTTAGGTCAAGCTCACTTCACCTCCCATTTATAATAAAGGAGATTCATTTGTCTAGGAATCAAGTCTTTTGCATTAGGTGTATTGTGAAAGGACTATGGTTCGATTGCAATAAAAAATGGAAACAAATGTCAATAAGTAAAATTGATTATATGAGAAAATAATGAAGAAGAGAAAATGGAGGAATCTACAAAAAGTGATAATAAAGAAGAAATTATGAACATAAAAAGTAGGAAATAGATGTTGAACTTGAGCACAACATAGAATCAAACTAATGTGAAATTCTTTCTCATGCATTACTAGGTTTTCTAGTACCTCAAGAACTTCATATTATATGATACATCGAGAAGAAAAAGTTCAATGTGCTTAATGATGCATGTAGTACCCATAACTGCATTAATAAAAGATTAGTACAACACTTCAATTTTTTGTGTACTCAATTTTAAATTTTCATGTTTGGTTGCTAATGGGGTAAAAATTGATTGTGTAGTAAAATTCCACATCAAATTGAGATTGGAAGAATATAATTTTAAAACCCTAATATATACCCTTCTCATGTGAGGAGGAGATGCTTTTTCGGGGTTTAATGGTTGAGAAAATTAAGTAAAAAATTTTATGCAGTGTAAGAAATTATTCATGGGATTTCATTTGGAACGAATTCAATATGAAATCAAAGGGTTCAAATACACACTTTCTCAAAATTAGTTTTCCTAAACTATGCACAAGAGAAAGAGGCTATTGCCTCATAGATCCGATCTCAAAATTTTAAAGAATCCACAAAATGAGAGATCAGGCTTCCTATATATATTGCAATATATTCCTTTCATAGAATGGAAATGGAAAGGGTGATGACATGCCTTATAATAAATTCATGTTTATGAAGGTTATAGACCCACTAAATTAGCTAAATATCCTTCTCCTAGTAAAAAATATTAAAGGAGAAGTGCCATCAAATAGACACATTTTATTAATTAAGGAAAACAAAATTACATAATAAAATGCAAAAGCTTACAAAAATCACTCATTAATCTGACATGAGGAGAAAAACAAGCTTTAAATAAGCTGATGTCCTCAAATTAATTTAATTATGGATCACTTATTTCATGTGACAAGTGTCAATTTACATTTATAGTGATTCTAACAAATATCCTAAAATATTTCCTAATTTGATTCCTAAATAATGATACTTTGATAGATCTCAAATCGATTATAACAAACAAATATTTTAAGAAGACTCTCACTCTAAACAATTTAATATTAAATTATGTAGATTGGATCATACTTCTAGCATTCCCGCCGTTGATCCAAAAGTACACTACACCAAATACAAACTTCTTCCTTGAAGTTGGTATATTTGGTCCTGCCAAATGTTTTCATGAAAATATTGGATACTGGTCTTCTAAATGACAATATATTGGTTTGATGACATCCTTTGTGATGAGTCTCCAAATGTAATGATACTTTATGTCAACATGCCTTGTTTTGGAATGGAAAACTAGATTTTTTTCAAGTTTTATGGTTTATTGGTTTTAGATGAATAAATATGTCTCTTTTGATTGAGGAACACCTAAATCGTACACATCTTTATTCAAACAAACAATCTCAGATGTTTCTTCCAATGTTGACATATATTCTACTTATTCTAAAGAATTTTCCATTATGGCTTTCTTCTTGCAACTCCAAGAAATTTTTGTTAACCCCACGTTCATCAAATATCGTGATGTTGAAGCCTAATCATCCACACTTCCAGAAAAATATGCATTTGAGTATCTACCAAGTACACAATTCTTACTATTTTTCTAGAGAATACCAAACTATTTTGTACCTTGGTTATATCTAATAACCCTTCTTACTACATTCGAGTAGCTTTCCCTTAGTTCCTGCATAAAGTGTGAGAGAATACTATCTACATAAGATAAATTTGGAGGAGTGGTTATCAGATAGTTCAAGTTGTTAATCAATTGTTTGTAATAAGTTTTTTTTTTACTAATTCATCCCCTTCAAATTTTGGAACTTTTATGTTTTTCTCATTGGGGTTAGAATAAATTTACAATCTTGCATTCCAAATCTTTTAGTATTTCACATGCATATTTTCTTGGACTAGTAAAAATTTTCATTGGATGTTGGAATACTTCATCTCCAAGATAGTAGTAAAGTTGTCCCAAATCAGTCATCTTGGATCTAACATATAATTCCTTATTTACCTACATAATATGATTAATGTTTGTTTTGGTAATGATCAAGTCATCCACATACATAATTAAAATCACCATATTTTCACCTTGTTGGTGCACATATAAGGTATCGTCTGATTTAATTTTCTTAAATCCAACCTTGAGAAGACACTTTAATCCATTTTCCATAACAAGCTCATGGGGCTTATTTCAACGCATATAAAGCCTTGATTATTCTACAAGATTTGTGTTCTAGTCTTTGTGCAAGTCTATATTGAGGATGACACTTTTGATATCCATTTAATGTGCTTTTGAACTTTTTTGAGATGAACACCATCGTAATGGTGATTCCATTGTCGAGAGTATTGAGTGATGATTGTAATATATTACATTTGCAACTACCTAGTGAAGCTTCTATAGGTCCACAAATGTCATCATGAACCAACTAAAAAAATTTGTTTGCATGCCACGAACTTGTTGGAAATGTATCTTGAGTTTTTCCCCATAAATGCCAGCTCCACATCTTGCATTTTATTTCTTAAAAGCTAGAATTACTTTAACCATTCCGTAATTTTGAAGTTGAAAGAGACTTCGAATTTTTAAATTACCATATCTAACATATCGTGACCTTATAGATGAAATATTTTAACTTACTGCTCCTGCAAAATCTAATTTCTGCAAAATGATTGTCCCTTTAATCCCATCTTAATACCTGGACATGAATGTTTTCAAGTTTTATTTAATGGATTTTATTTACTAAGCCATCTTCCATAATGAGTTGATTTCCTTCTTATAAAATCATGACAACTGACAACAAATTCTTCTTGAGATTTTGGACATGCTAAAAATTTGAAATTAGTTTTCCTCTAATGTTAGAAGAGAAGATTTTCTTGCACCTTTTCCATAAGGAGTGTGTGTTGTAACGTCTTCTAGAAATATTGATTCGAGTTGACATTATTGAAATTTCCAAAAGAAGTGTAAGGCCCTCCTCCCACAGCTACCCAAGTAATCAGCCAATTGGGGTAAACATGTGATGAGAAGTTACTATGATGTTATTCAACCTCCTAAGTCACCTTAAGGAAGGGGGGCCGATAGACACACACCATACAACCTTCCACACCAACAACAGGACTCCCTGAAACCATCCCAACCACTTAGGAAACCAGCCCTTCCGTCCCATTAATTTTTTAGTACACTAAACCCCTGGACACTCCCTTGATATGGACAAGGGTGTGTCTGAGGACCTCTGGACGCATGAAAAACATGGGTATGCCTATGTTCAGGGACATTTATTTTTAGAGCTATGCTTGCGGCTCCAAGATTTGTGCCACTTTTCAAACCTAGAATCCAAGTCATTGCCCGTAAACCCCTGTAGCTTTCACAATCCATAAATCACATAATGAAAAGACTTACAAACCAAAAAATGGCTCTAGGACTAGGGTTGACCATCCACAACCGGGACTGATGTTTTATCAAACAATTGTCATCATTGTAAACTACAAGACATGAATACAAGTCAGAGCATAAATGACCGATAACTCATATGGAAGTTCACAAGAAGGTTCACCACCCTCTTACCTTAATTGTTTTGACATCAATTAGGTCTTTTACCCATTATCTTTTCAATTACAAGTAAATACATGAAATAACTATGAATATAACCAGTCATATAACCATGATTATCACCAATATTAAACCATGAAAATAACAGTGAGATAACAACCATTAAATTCACATATTAGTGACTACAAAAGAAAGAAAACTTAGCTTTTATTAAACATAGGAAAGGATGACTAGCCTCCGGACTTCCACGTACCACCTAACCATAGACATAGCTGAACCAAATATTTCTTCAGCCAATCATCCTTGTGCCATATTCCAAGCATGAATGTGGGATCTCATGGATAAAAAAATCCAAAAATAACCAAGGAAATCCAGAGGTTAAACTACCTCCACCCTCACCAAACTATGATCTCACCAAAACCAACATCGAGATCACAAAACCAAACCAAGATTGGAATGCCTCCAAAATCGATCACTATCCTTGAGGAAATGTTGTCTCCTTATCTCCTAGGCTTTATCATAATCCACAATGGACCACTTAGTCATAAACCGAGACAACAATCTCTCATGCTTTATTGCAATCCACATCAAATCACTAGGCCTTAAATTGAGACTCCACCTTCAAGCTTTACTGTGTATCCCACCAAAATTGATCAAGTGATTCCTAGGCCTTTGTGATTTTCCTGAGATCACCTCTGCCATAGATTCCAAAACTATCCAGCAATTCCAAAGCTCAAAACCAAGACAACAATCCCATCATACCATGGTTATTCAGAAAAAGGCAAGGCAAGGTTGAAAAATACGACCATAACTCAGCAAAACGATGCCACTGACAACAAGAGAACCATACACCAAGATGCAAAGACATGCATGTCAAAACCATCTAGGAAATCACACATACAATATATTACCTTCAAGTGTTCCCACTACAGTTGGATGACCCTACTCTCCCTTGCTTGATCCTAGATTTCCTTCCTCTCCTTTGCTTTCTTTTCCCTTCCTTGCTCCAAAGCTAAAGTGCTCTAAGAAAACTCTATGAGCTCAAGAGTCTATGAGAGAGATAAAATAATGAGAGAGCTCCAGTACTCAACTGACACAATGTTACAAAATGATCCTCGGAAGCCTTTTTATTTATGAGGCCTCTATTTTATTCACTTTCCATTATTTTCTATCATTTTCCTCCTTACATGCAACTTGTGACCTTTCACCTTCCTTTTCTCCTATTTTCCTTTATTTTCATAAATAAATGTGCCAAACTACCTTTTTAGCTTTTTAATGCCTCAGCCATTTCCTTTGCCAATTTCCTTAGCCATAAACAGATCCATTGATGCACACTAGGAAATTTTTCCCTACATTCAGCTTGGAATAAGTGTCCCTTAACCATGATCTTATCATTCCTTTATTAATTTTTATTACATAAAATTTTAACAAGGGTTGTTACAGACTCCTCCCCCTTAGCTAACATTGTCCTCGATGTTAAACCACACCAAGACCTCAACAAAACTACTGAAAAGGAAACATACTACCCATGGAGCTTTATATCTCAGCTCATTATAGTATTTACAATGAATGACCTCCTCAAAAGCAAAACATCATGAAAACATGAAAATATAACAATCATACCACTTATTGGAGCTTTATAACTTAGCTCATGATGTTATTTAAATCCATATACATATGTACATATATCAAAACATCAACATAACATATGAAAAGCATATACCAAACATCAAACCAAAAGTGCTTTGCCTCCACCAACAAACAAAGAAGGTTACATGGCCTACATTTGATCCACCATCTCCCATGCAGCTTCTTCAGGCCCAAAGTGCTTCCACTTCACTTTAACTTGCTATATGGCTCTATTCATGAGAATGAATTTCTTTCGTTGCAATATGCATTGAGGCTCCAACTGAAATTATCCTTATTATTCCACTTTCAATAAAATCAAATCAATAACATGATCAATGTCCTTTACATACCTCTTAAGCAATGAAACATGGAAAACATCATGGAATTTCACTATTGGAGGAGATGCAAGTCAATAAGACACTAGTCCAATCCTCTCAAGGATCTCAAAAGGCTCGCAATACCGTGGTGCCACCTTGGCACATGATCTAATCCTCAAAGAGTTCCTCTTGGGTTTTATGTGCAAATAAACATGCTCCCAAACTTGAAACTCCTTGAATTCCTTATGTTGGTCCACAAAACTCTTCTGTCTATCTTGAGTTGCCTTTAGATTCTTCTTTATAACATGCATTTCCTATTTTCTGTATGCCAACATATCTAGTCCAATAAGTACCCTATACACTAGATTAGTCCATTTTTTGGAGTATTACAACTCCTCCCATATAGTTCCTCAAAAGGACTCACCCTCAATGACTCCCGATAACCATTGTTGTATGCAAACTCAACCAATGCAAGATACTCCTCCAATATTCTTTGCTGGTGCATCATGTACATCCTCAGCATATCATCTAAGATCTTGTTCACCCTCTCTTTCCATCCATTTGGCTACGGATGATAAGCTATATTGAAGGCCAACTCTATACCCAACCCTGCAAATAGCTCCTTCTAAAACTTGAAAGTAAACTTTGCATCCCTATCCCACACAATCTTCTTTGGAACACCATGTAGTCTCATGATCACCCTGATCAAAACCCGTTCCACATCATTAGATGAATATGTAGTATTCTTTGTAATGAAGTGAGTTACCTTCCTCAAATTGTCGACCATGAACATAATATAATCATGCTATCTCACTGTCCTTGGAAAACTTGTAAGGAAATACATGGAAATGACCTCACATTTCAATTTTGGAATTGGAATAGGTTGTATTAGACCACCTAGATGTTTACATTTTTCCTTTACCTGATGAAAATCCAAACATCTAGCCACAAACTCTACCACTTCCTTCTTCAGATTTAGCTAATAGTAGAATTTATTCACCGTCGTCAACATATTCTGTTATCCTGAGTGACCTGAGTATGGATTGATGTGAAACTCCCTCAAGATAAGCTTCTTGATCTCACTACAATCCAACAGATAGATCATGTCCTTGAATCTCACCAAACCATGTTTCATGAGATGATAGTCTACATCCTGATCACCTATACCTGTAAATGTACCTGTATCTATACCTATACTTGTACCTGTACTTTGATGTAACCTGTGCATAATCTCCATATACCTGTCATCCTGTTGTCCTACCTGTAAGATCCTATCTTATATCTTTGTCCCATAAGAGCTTATAGCTGCTATATGATTCACCCGTACCTTCCTTCTAAGGGCATCTACAACTTTGTTCTCCTTTCCATTAACATATCTAATCTAGAAGTTAAACTCAATAAGGGTAGCTAACCAGCTAGCTATCATGGTATTTAGATTCCGCTAGTCAAACGAGTATCTCAACCTAATGTGATCACTCATCAATGCAAATCTCTTGCCAAGAAGATAATGTATTCACATCTTCAAGGCATGAATAATAACAATGTCTCCACATCTTCAAGGCATGAATAATATTTGCCAACTCAAGGTCATGAGTCATGTAGTTATTGTCATGATCATTCAAATTCATAAATTCATAGCACACCACCTATCCCTCCTGAATAAGGACTCCACCAAGTCCTCTTCTACATGCATCTGTAAATACTACAAACTCTTTTTCTGGATCTGGAATCTTAAGAACTGGAGCATTGATCAACAACTTCTTAAGTTGCTCGAAACTAGCTGCACATTTGTTTGTCCATTCAAACTCCTTACCTTTCCTCTTGAAGGATGTCAGAGGATATGCAATGTGTGACAAGTTCTTGATGAACCTATTGTAATAACATGCCAATCCCATGAAAGATATCACCTCATCCACGTTCTTAGGAGCTGCCCACTCCACGATGGCCCTTATCTTTTCTAGATCTACTACTATGCCTTTGTCAGAAACAACATGTCCCAAGTAATGCACCTCTATATAAAAGAAGTTACATTTGCTAATATTGAAATACAACCGATTCTCTCTTAGAAATCTCAACACTACTGCTAAAGGCTTGGCATGCTCTTCTTCATTCTTGGTGTTATCACTCAGGTTGTCCCTAGGCTCTTGTTTAGGGATACGGCTGAGATAACCACAAACCAATCTTTGGATTGCAGGTTCTAACCCACCTGCAATCACAGAGGGCTCTCTCTTAATGATTCAACTTTGTTGATGATTTTAGCCTAGCTTTTGGCTCATGGGTTTTTTGTTTGTGTTTGGATGGAAGGTAGAAATCTCAAACAAAGAGGCAAGGTAAGGTGTGATAAGTTTCAAACCATTGGGCATGGAGTCATGGATTAAGGCTTTCTGTTGCGTTTTCTTGCTCACAGGAGTATTAAGGAGCGAGATAGCCACACATGATACAATTATCAATCTACTGAAAGGATGGAATGAAAATCAGAGATGAAAGGAAAAGGAGAATCATTTCATCATACTGAAAAAGAGGAGAAGTGGATGAATGGTTATCTAGGAGCAGTTAAGAATTCCTAAACTCTCATTCATATGTGAAAGGAACAATATAAACAAGATCATTTAAGTATACATGCTCATAACTATTTCTGATGAAAGCATGAAAAAATGCAGAAATTGAGCTTAAGGTGTATTTAAACAAATCCTAAGCTATTCTTCTTTTCTGCAATTTAGATGGCGGAATGGTGCTAAAAAAATAAAAATTAATAGAGTTGAGAAACACTTATTGAACCATGTATAAGCACAGGAATTCCATAATCACTCCTCCGCCAATTAAACACATCAAGCAGTTTCGAAATCCATGCTTTCATCAATCTTTGATTATAGAAAATATCACAGTTACAGTGCGGGTCTCTGCTTGAAGAAAATGTCGAGAAAAAGACTAAGCAATTTCCTCGACTCACTAACCAACCAACCAACCCCTGACTACATCTTTCAAGGTGGTATATATAAGAAAAATATCAGAAAGTCATTTATTACAATTGACCTAAACAGGTCTTGCTGAAAAAGCCTTTCTAAAACCTAAGTGTCGCTGGAATTAAATGCAGGTAAGTCCTTCGGGCCTCGCCAGGGGCAGCTAGATCAAAAGAGTGCAGTGTGGCCCTTGGAGGCTCGATGCGGTGCTGTTGGAGTAACTGTGCTTCGGGATCTGTAGTTCTGTTTTGGTGCGAGTTAAATGTGTAATAATTATGATTTGAGGGTTTTTGAGTGGCTTCGCCCTCTTTCTTTGACTTTGCTAGAAGGTATTAAATGTTCTCCTGCTTTGTGCCGCTGATTAAGATTTTCACTGATACTCTTTGCCGCTACATTGATGTCTTCCACCGCCTGCTAATACTCTTTGACACGCTTGTTCCCTGATGATTTGATCTGATACACTTTAATCTCTACCATTGGTCTTTTGCTGTCTTTGAACCGGATTAATCTGGCAAAAATCGGGCGATTTCATCCTTTTTCGGCGCAAAACAGGCCAAGGAATCAAAAGATTCCCCAAAGATTCCCCAAAACGGCCTATTTCCCGTAGCGATGTGCATCGAAAACTGCCTCTGTTTCTTGTTTCGGAGCTCCGAAGTGCGATTTCTTTTCCCGTGCGAATTTTTGGTTTCTTGGCTGCTGACATCAGCAGTACGGCGGGTGACGCCAGCCTGCTGACGTCAGCGGTGGGTCCTTGGTACAGATGTGACAGGGTGGGGTGCTCATACTTGAAGGCGATGCGATGAACTTCTTCGATGCGATTGCAATATCGCATCGGCGGGGAACGGGAAGGTATTTAGTTGGACATGCGACGCTTGCGACTGCCGATCGCTGATATCGTGATATCGTATCGGGTAACGACGGATGGGTCAACTTATATTGTAAGAATACTGTGATCTTGCGATGCGAGCTGGCTTACTAGGATCGGAGTGTTAAGGAGGTCGGCAAGGGGTTTGTTGTGGTCGGAAGAAGTGAGTAAGTGAGTCAGAAAGGCATATGAGGATTTGGAAGGGGTCCGATAACCTAAAAAAGGGATTTTATGCTCTGGAAGGAGTCCATTGTGTTTAGAAGATGGTTTGAAGGGGCAGCATGAGGTTTCATGCTAAGTTTCAGGTAAACTGAGCAATTCCCGGGGGTACTTATGGTTATTTTTCAACCAGGGGGAGGGATATTTACATAGGGGATGATTTACATAGTTTTAGTAGGGGGATGGGAAAATATAGGGAGTTAAATAATAATGTCAGTAGTTAATATGGAGATGGTAAGAAAGCGCTAAGTTTGGGAGAACTTAGGCTGTTACGAGGGGATAGAACCTTTTAGAGAGAGTATGGAACATCTTTGAGTAAAGCAGATCTTCACCCAAGCTAATGATATGAAAGTGATGGAACTTAAGAGGTATCAAGCAGATCTTGACCTCTTTTTGGGGAAATTAGTTAATGATTGGGGAAGATGGAGAAAGGAAGTTAGTTATACCTGTTTTTGAGCTTCTTGCATAGAACTGCCTGGTGATTGTGTCCTGGTAAAGATGACACCTGGAAACCTGGAACTGATCAGCAATCAAGATTCAGCGACCTCAAAACTACCTACCCAGCCTACTTACCTAACATTTTTTCTTCTTTTGATCTGGGTGCCCTTAGACTTGCAAACCCATCATTTCAATATTTCTTTTTCATGCTTTCCTATCTATAGACTACCCTTATTTCATCCGAGGGCCCAGATTAAGCTGTTGGGCTCCTTTGATTCTTTACCTATCTAAGAATCTGCTAAGATTAAGCTGTTTGGACAAATTTACATTCTCTATATTCTAAAACAAGAAATTTAAACCTAGGGAGACCAAGATTAAGCTATTTGGACCTCCCTTTAACTGAAAATTGGCGACGCTGGAATAACTTCTCATAATTTGGAAGGCAGTTAAATGAACTCTGAGTAGCCTTCTTCGCTTGGAGACTGTTTAAGCAAATATCGAGCATTGCAGCATGCAAAGTATGACATATTTGGCCTGTAAAATGTCAATCATGAAATATGAGTAACCTGCTGCAACAGGAGGCTAACACTTGGAGTATATCAATATTTCATCGATGAATGCAATAAAAAAATTATCCAAATAAGGATGCAACACATTATTCATCAAACACATAAATGTAGCTAGGGAATTATTCAAACTGAATGGAACTACAAGCACTCATAATGCCCATAACTCGTCCTGAATGCAGTCTTGTAGATATACTCTTCCTTGATTCATATCCAATGGTATCCTGATCTCAAGTTTATCTTAGAGAACACTGCTACTACCTTCAACTGATCAAACAAATCGCCAATCCTCGACAATGGGTACTTTCTCTTGATTGTTACGTTGTTGAGCTGCCTGTCATCAATGCATAATCTTAGAGTACCATGTTTCTTCTTTACAAACAACACTAGTGCACCCGAAGGTGATACACTCGACCTAGTGTATCCCGTGTTAAGTATCTCCTTTAACTACAATTTCAACTCTACTAGCTTTGGGGTACTCATCCTCTAAGGTGACTTCGATGTTGGTGCTACCCTTGGAAACAACTAAATAGAGAAATATAATTCCATGTGAAGGGGTAACTCTGGAACCTCTGCTAGAAACACATCCTAATACTGCTCCAATATAGGGTACCTCTTGAATATTTCTGCATCGTCAACATCGTTAACCTTGTCACTAGATATATGCATTGCAAACATCACACAACCTTTTATGCAACTATGCTTAGCTTGAATAGTGGTAACCATCCTCACTGATGCATGATTCTTCTTTCCATGCAAAAATATCTTTTCCCCATTCTCATTCAAGTACTCAATGGCCTTATTGAAGCAATCCACTTTGATCTTGTGAAGGTATAACCAATTCATACCGAAAAGTGTGCTATACTATCCCAATGGAATTACATTCAAATGTGCTATTGTAGGCATATGATTTAACTCAAATTCATAAGCTCTTAACTAATGATGAGTTACTCTCTTCTTTGTACCTGTAGCCAGTTGTACCAACCAAGATTTTGCATGCACTTCTTTTCTCAAAGCACACTTATCCACTAGGTCAGGATTAATATAATTATAATTACATCTAGGATCAATCAAAATAGTAACTTGATTACAAAGCTTACCATCAATCTCAATGATATATGTATGATGATATTCCTGCCTCTTGTCCATAGCTGCAAAAATATGAGGAATTCTATGACCAACATCCCTAATTGTATGTGCCTCCCAAGCACTCTAGATCTAGGGTATACCACATTGATACTCTTGACAATCCCTCTTTCTATGATCCTTGCCACATATCCCACACTATAGAGATGCTCCACCATCACCTCTAGTTCTCTACTCTCCATGTCCCTTCTCAACTGTATTGAACTTATTTTATGAGACTACATTTGCTTTCTCACCTGTATCTTGAGGTCTTCCTCATTTTGGTGGCCATTTTCCTTCAACTTTCTCATTTTCTTCCAAGTCACGTTTATGATCAACTTTGGGCTTTGACTGCTCATAACAATGTTTCATATTTTAGATAATGCTTTGATAATGCTAATTTTTTATTGAAGTTTCTAATTCTAAAATGTGAGCTTTACCGTCTTCCAGATTTGATTAAAACTTTAAAAAATAGCATTTTGTGAATTTAATGATAATTATAAATTTATAATTAATTTATATATTATGTTTAAGATATATATCTATCTCTTTATGTATTAAAATAATGTCTTATAGAAATAAAAATTATTAGATATATTTTTTAATCAAGTATTACTTAATTTATTTTAGTATAATAATATGTGCTATTTTTGGCATATATATTTTTTATTAGTGCATTGTGTAAGCATAGAATCAACATTAGGATTACAAGGAAGATCAGGAGGAAGCAAGGGTCACAATATGATCAACGGAGTGGTAATAAAACACAAAAAATAATTATAGAAAGATCCCAATATTAGAGAGGCACCTCAATCCTAAGATTAAAGTCTATGGTGTAGTCAATAATGAGAGAGGGGAAACTCAAATCATAGTTTTTTGAGGTCCGTTGTTGAGGTTAGCCATTCAAATAGAAAATGCATCATATATTAGTGCAACTCAAGTTAAATAGGAGGAGATAAATCATGAAGGTGAGTACAAGGTAGGATTTAAAACCATATCATGGAAAAATGTAAAGAAAACTTCAATAAATATGTTTGTGGGTCAACCCAACACCACCGTTGCAATGTAGGGTGTTGGAAATAATACTGAGCGGGGGGTGAATCAGTATTCTCACATCAATACAATTTTTTCATTTCCATATTCAGATTCATATATGCTACTTCCACAACTCCTTATGATTCCGTTAGTAGATCCTTAATGAGTGCATTAGAACATTATCAACCATATTAACAGTAAACAGGTGCAGTAAAATAGAATAGATCATCACACATAAGCCACACACATGAACACCATGATATAAGGTGGAAACCCAATGTGGGAGAAAACCACCTGCCGCAAGTCATCTCAATCTTCTTCTTAATAAGAAAATCCTTTTACAATATTTTTGTACTGGTGCAGTCTTATACCAATACGTAGGCTTCTACCTGCAGAGAGCTACAAACCCCATAATTCTTGTACTAGCGGATCCATTTACTAGTACGCAGGCTGCTACCTGCTACAATGATCCAAAGATTTCCACTGCTACTGGAAGGGAGCTACCACCCCCTTAGCTCTTGTACTAGCTAAGATACTAGTACGTAGGCACTGACCTACAATCTTCTCTCCTTCGAGTACCACGTTTCATTAATTTCATACTGGATACACCTAAAGCACAACACATAATCTGAAACGCCACATTTCATCCAATTTTCATACTGGACCCATTAACATCATTGAAGCGCACAATCAATCAATCTTTTGAATCACCCAAACACCAATACATATACAAGGATAATATGTGAGTTATCAACCAGATCTAGTACATCAGATCACATAAAGATAAGTCATTAAGAACTTGATCCATTCAACCATCAAGACTAAAGCTAAACATAATCATGTTGTTATCAGAACTCAATACCAGTAACCAGACATCAATTATGCACTAAGAACCCTGCAGAATAGTCAAAGGTAGTTAAAACAATTTTTCAAGCAGGGTCCGCAACTTCACCACTAGAGATCTGCGAACATCTGCGCCTGTTCTACTTTCTGATATGCGTGTATCCGCACCTGCACAGTCTTCTTATCTGTGGGTATCCGCACGTGCACCATGTCGCACCTGCGGTCCTGCGGCTACATCCACACCTGCGCGCTCTTCTGCTCTGCGGGCATCCGCACCTGCACCATGTCGCTCCTGTGGTCCTGCGGCTAGATCCGCACCTGCACACTGTTCTGCTCTGTGTGTATCCGCACTTGCACTGCATCAAACTTGCGGTCCTATGGGTATAGATAGTTTTTCAGTCTTCAAGCATACCCCAGACTATCATAAATACAGATCTGATCATGCGCCATGGAGATCTTGACCCATCAGTTGATTTTTCTATAATACCCAGGTTTCTCCTTGATTCATATCTACCTATCACTCACCAACCGATCACAATTATTTAAGATCTAGATCACCTTAAGATATTCAAGCCATAACACCTTCTTCCAAATGATCTCCTTCCCTTTTTATAGTCTAGGCCTTTCCCAAACCGTGGACCAAAAGCATTGAGAAACAATACCAAGGGTCCAGTACTTGGGTTCAACACTTTTGGATGCAATACCATGGACCAAAACCATAGTATCAAACATGTCGTACTAGATACCATGGATCACCATAGGATTTCCCACGTGCATGCACTTTTCTCTGCATGGAAGTGCGTGTACTGGGGTTCGCACCTTTTGTTTGGATAACCTGCGGACATGACTGCACTTTCTGAACGACGTACCTATGGGTCCGTACCTTTTGAACGGTGTACTTGCGAACTCCTTATTTTCTTCCATTCTGAGAGGCTGATCATCAATCTTTGCTACTGGCCTGTTGCACTATGATCTGTCACCTGTATGAGTTGCCATCAAGGACAACACTTGTCTCATAATGCCAACAATCTCCCCCTTTGAACTTGATGGCAAAGCTAACTTGTCATACTAAGGACTGTCATTTGATTCCTTTGCACTGTCATGTATTCTATCACATCTGATATCTCTTCTTGTAGATTCATATGATTATATATATATGAGATGTTCTTTTATGAGTGGGTTTCCATCAAGTACAACACATGCATCATAATGCCAACAATCTCCCCCTTTGGACTTGATGGCAACAACACCAAATCACTCTCCCCCTTTGACATCAAGGGAAAAGGGCAGACCAAGATATGTTCTTTCCTAGATATACACTCTGCTGTCCATACTCCACCTGAGTACCTACTGAAACCCCTGAATGAGCTCCCCCTTTGTATGTGACATGGTGCACCAATTTCTCCATGCTCTTTCTGAGAACATGCTGAAATCTCTGCTCTGCTGAAATATGCTTGATCATTCTCCTCCTGACTGTAAGCAAGGTCTGCAAAAAGATGTTCTACAAGAAGAACATGACTCTATACATCATAAATGACCTTCCTATCACCAAAGACTCATACATACATCTATCTCCCATCACAATGGTGATATACCAAAAATTTGCATATGATAACATAAGAGAATAACATCATTCATCCCAGGCATAGTGGGGAAACCAACATAGGTCATTACATGACCTGAAGAGATCTCATCAAATGACTACAATAGATAGAGACACACTATTACATCAGGAGTCTTGATATGACTTTTACATCGAATGATATACATGACATTTATAACAGAGACCAAACACCTAAATAAGATCATGATAAACATCAGCAACAACACTGTATGATCTACTACATAGCATCTGTCAACAGCAACTAGACCAGCGGTATGTCCGTATCAACTCATCCTTTTGAAAAGAATTTTTTATATATAGAATCATTCACATTTTATCATAGCCACCTAGATCTGAATGAACATCATGTCTCCAACAATGCCACTTTGAATAATCATCCATGTATCCAGCCAACAATCCTCATCCATATATGTGCCACGAACAATAGGAATCCCGCATCATAACTATAATATATGATATTTATATGACGACAACAACACGAGTGACTCATCATCAAGTAAAGAAGATGTGAATTCAAGCTATGTAATTCTCCTTATCCTTATGAAGATCACCATGTAAGCACCATTAGAGAATGAACCACAAATCTGATCTAAGTATAAACTATGTAACCCCAAGAATCATCTGAACAACTCATAACCATATCATAGCAAGATGACTCTTTTATCCATATAAGCATCATCACCAAGGACTATTAACTATAATGCCAACAATGCATTAAAAGCACATGCTCCCCCTAAACCCGTGCCATCTTGTTTGTTGTCAGATCTAATCATGCATATCAGCAAGAAGTATCAAGACATCATCATTATAACCAAACACTTCTAACCATCAATTCATTTCCACACATCATCAACAAATTGTAACCATTATCAAACAGTGCAAATAATAAATTGAATCATAATTGATCCTTTTCCTGAACCTATCCCTACTGCCTTTCCTCAACCAATCATATATGTGACTATGCCATAACCAACTCGCGTATATACGTGACTTCTCTTTAAGAAACTTGCATATGAGATTTAGGACACTGAAGTTTTACACTTCCAGCTCCCTCTGATTTTGTTATGTCTGTATGTTGTGCTGTGGCGCCTCTTTCTGACTGTAATTCTTTCTTCTTCCACATCTTCAAGTGTGATGATGATGTTTTCTCCTTTTGGTATGGTGCCCATACTTTGTTCCTGCATTCCTTAGCTATATGTCCAAGCTTGTTACATGTGTAACATCTTACATGTCTCATATTTCTTCTATAGCAATCAACAGCTCTGTGACCAAACATATTGCAAGCAAAGAAATATCCATTAAAGTACCTTGAATGAGATGATCTTTCTGCATGATGGTCTTGAAACCTTCTTCTTCTACATCTGGCTGCAACATGCCCAAGATATGACATACATAACATTCAACATTATTCATAGGAGGAGTAAAAGATTTTCTTTGAAGAATTTCTTTCCTTGGTTGATGATGAGATTGGCCTTTCATCTCCTTATTGAGCATTTCAGATTTTGCAGTCGAGTCCCTTGTCTTACTTTGTGAACTAGATTCACCTTCAATAGATTCATGAAAACCAAGACCAGTTTTGATAGCAAGAGACCTTTGACTATTAAGAATATCATCCAAGACCTTAGTACTATCTTGAAATCATAAAATCTTATCCTTATCTTCTAATTTTACTTTCAAGATATTTACCTCAACCTGAAGTTGTTCCTCTTTTTCCAGACATTGCTTCTTCCAGATTTCTTCAGACTTTCTTCCTTCTTCCATTTGTTGCCTTAGTTTGAGTATCTCCTTCTCTTGTTCTTCATTCAGATCCTGCTGCATTTGATAAATTCTGAAGGCACATTCCAGCTGAGATTTTAAACTGATGACTTCATTTTCTTGTTTTTCAATAGCTTGGAGTAGATCTTTATTCTTCTTCTTTGATTCTTCAAGATCTTCTTTTAGCGAGCAAATCGTGGCTTCAAGACTTTCACAGTAACTGGATCTATCTTTGAGTTTCTTGATGGTTGTGCTTCTTTCATTGACTTCATCTCTTAATGATGTTACCTCATCCTGCAACTTTTGATATTTGTCCTTGAATAACTTCCTTACCTTGTTTCCTTCTTCTAGTTGGGCTTTTAGTTTGGTAGCTTCTTCTTTGAAGTCACATTCCCTTTTGTTCAATAGATCTCGTTGATCTCTAATTTTGTCTGAAAGCCTTTTAAATTCTGCCTCTATTTGATATCTTTCTTGGTCACCCATAAGAGCAAATAAAGTTGTTTCGCTATCACTTTCATATTTTCCAAATGGATAGATAGTTGGAACATCAAAGGATAGCAAATTCATCCTGATAGTTCATCTTCATTCTGAAATGATTCTGAATCTGAAGAGCTTCTTACACCTAATCCCCAATCGATACTCCCACTGTCATAGTTCTTCTGAGATGTCTTCTTCTGCTTATGTGCTTTCTTCTTAAGCTTCTTTCCCATTGTTCCAAGGATCTCCTTCAAGCGATCAAGCTTCTATAAAAGGACCTGCTCTGATACCAATTGTTGGAAATAATACTGAGAGGAGGGGGTGAATCAGTATTATCACATCAATAAAACTTTTTCATTTCCATATTCAGATTCATATATGCTACTTCCACAACTTCTTATGATTCAGTTAGTAGATCCTTAATGAGTGCATTAGAACATTATCAACCATATTAACAGTAACAGATGCAGTAACATAGAATAGATCATCACACATAAGGCACACACATGAACACCATGATATAAGGTGGAAACCCAATGCGGGAGAAAACCACCTGCTGCAAGTCATTTCAATCTTCTTCTTAATAAGAAAATCCTTTTACAATATTTGTACTGGTGCAGTCTTATACCAGTACGGGAGCTACAACCCCCTTTGCTCTTGTACTAGCCGATCCATTTACTAGTACGCAGGTTGCTACCTGCTACAATGCTCCAAAGATTTCAACTGCTATTGGAAGGGAGCTACCACCCCCTTAGCTCTTGTACTAGCTAAGATACTAGTACGTAGGCGCCGACCTACAATATTCTCTCCTTCGGGTACCACGTTTCATTAATTTTCATACTGGATACACCTGAAGCACAACACATATTCGGAAAGGCCATGTTTCATCCAATTTTCATACTGGACCCATTAACAACATTGAAGCACATAATCAATCAATCTTCTGAATCACCCAAACACCAATACATATATAAGGATAATATGTGAGTTATCAACCAGATCTAGTACATTAGATCACATAAAGATAAGTCATTAAGAACTTGATCCATTCAACCATAAAGATTGAAGCTAAACATAATCATGTTATTATCAGAACTCAATACCAGTAACCAGACATCAATTATGCACTCAAAACACTGTAGAATAGTCAAAGGCAGTTAAAACAATTTTTCAAGTAGGGTCCGCAACTTCGCCACTAGACATCTGCGAACATCTGTGCCTGTGTTGCTTTCTCATATGCAGGTATCCGCAACTGCACAGTCTTCTTATCTACAGGTATCCGCACATGCACCGTGTCGCACCTGTGGTCCTGCGGCTACATCTGCACCTGCGCACTCTTCTGGTTTGCAGGTATCCACACCTGCATCGTGTGCTCCTATGGTCCTGTGGCTAGATCTGCACCTGACACTCTTCTGCTTTGCTGGTATCTGCACCTGCACTATGTCACACCTACGATCATGTGGGTATAGATAGCTTTTCAGTTTTCAAGCATACCCCAGACTATCAAATCTACAGATCTGATCATGCGCCATGGAGATCTCGACCCATCAGTTGATTTTTCTATAATACTTAGGTTTCTCCTTGATTCAGATCTACCTATCACTCACCAACCGATCACAAGTATTTCAGATCTAGATCACCTTAAGATATTCAACCCGTAACACCTCCTTCCAAATGATCTCCTTCCCTTTTCTATAGTCTAGGCCTTTCTCAAACGATGGACCAAAACAATTGAGAAACAATACCAAGGATCCAATACTTGGGTTAAGCAATTTTGGATGCAATATCACGGACCAAAACCATAGTATCAAACATGTCGTACTAGATACAATGGATCACCATAGGATTTTCCACGTGTGTGCGCTTTTCTCTGCATGGAAGTGCGTGTACTGGGGTCCACACATTCTGTTTGGATAACCTGCGGACATGACTGCCCTTTCTGAATGCCGTACCTGCGGGTCCACACCTTTTGAACGGTGTACTTGTGAACTCCTTATTTTCTTCCATTTTGAGAGGTTGATCATCAATCTTTGCTACTCGCCTGTTGCACTATGATCTGTCACCTGTATGTGTTGCCATCAAGGACAACACTTGTCTCATAATGCCAACAATCTCCCCCCTTGAACTTGATGGCGAAGCTAACTTGTCATACTAAGGACTTTCGTTTGATTCCTTTGCATTGTCATGTATTCTATCACATCTGATATCTCTTCTTGTAGATTCATCTAATTATATATATATGAGATTTTCTTTTATCAGTGGGTTGCCATCAAGTAAAACACATGCATCATAATTCCAACATAGGGTACCTCTTGAATATTTCTGCATCCTCAACATCTTTAACCTTGTCACTAGATATATTCATTGCAAACATCACACAACCTTTTCTGCAACTATGCTTAGCTTGGATAGCGGTAACCATCCTCACTGATGCATGATTCTTCTTATCTGCAAAAATATATTTTCCCCATTATCATTGAAGCATTCAATGGACTTATTGAAGTAATCCACTATAGTCTTGTGAAGGTATAACCAATCCATACCCAAAAGTGTGTTATACTATCCCAATGATATTACATTCAAATGTGCTACTCTGGGCATAAGATTTAACTCAAATGCACAAGATCTTACCTAATTATGAGTTACTCTCTTCTTTGTACCTGCAACCAGTTGTACCAGCAAATATTCTGCATGCACTTGTTTTCTCAAACCAGACATATCCACGAGGTCAAGATTGATATAACTATAATTACATCCAAGATCAATCAAAATAGTAACAACTTGATTACAAATCTTACCATCCATCTCAATGATAGATGCATGATTATCTTCTTGCATGTTCTCCACAACTGCAGAAATATGAGGAATGCTATGACCAACATCCCTAATTGTATGTACCTCCCAAGCACTATAGATCTGGGGAACATCACCCTGATACTGCTGACAAACCCTGTTTCTCTGATCCTTACCACATATCCAAGAATAAAAAGATGTTCTACCATCACCTCTACTTTTCTGCTGTGCATGTCCCTTCTCAACTGTATTGAACTTATTTTATGAGATTACATTTTCTTTCTCACATGCATCTTGAGGTATTCCTCACTTTGGTCGCAATTTTCCTTCAAATTTCTTATTTCCTTTCAAGTCACTCGTATGCTCAACTTTTCTCTTTGATTGCTCATAACAATGTTTCAGATTTCACATGGCCTCCTCCAATGATCTATTCTCATCGAAATCAATCTGGTCTGTGTATGCTACTGACAGTCCACTGATGAATCTTCGAAACTTGGCCTTCTCCTCCTTAAGGCAAGGCACACATCTACATATCTCCATGAACATGCTAGTATACTCATCATTTGTCATGGAACCCATCTACAACTCATAAAACTCCTTAGCCTTATCATCATAGTACCTTTCCAGCAAATAATTCCTCTTGAAGATCCTCTCAAACTCATTCTAAGTCAAGTCATCTTCCCGAATGCCTTTAAGATTCTTCACATCTTGCCACTAGATATTTTCTTTCCTTTAATATTAAAAGTGACCATCTTTTCTTTCTTGTTCTCCTAATAATCATGCAATCTGAAGAACTGCCTCGTACTGAGCAACCATGCCTCTACATCTTATGATTTCTTCATCTCTCCATCGAATGTAGGTGGCTTTTCTTACTTAAACACATATGAAAAGTAACCCTTATCACTCCTCATGTAAGGATGAAAACAGTGATGATCATAATGCCTTTCAGAACTAGAAGTAGAAGAGCACATTGTCTATCACCCCTCCTATCCAAAGTATCTAAGGACCTGCCATCTTTGATCTTGTCCTCTCCATCCAACCTATACTCACCATGAGAGTTGCTTCCATATGCCCCATTAGTTTTGTCCTCCTTCTCATGGCTAGTCCAAAGTGGTTCCTGTCGTTGCAATTCTGACAAACTTTGAAATATCACTACATTTACCTCTACTTGTTTCTCCTGTGCCTCTATTCTTTTGTCATGTTCTACCTAACAACTCCTTATTCCTTCCTTCAAGCCTCTTAGTTTTTTTTCCAAATTAGATGAGTTCCAAACACCATGATGCTCATCTAATCCATAGGTAGAGTCTCGGGAACTACAGTCTACCATATTTGTAGTCATCTTTGATATTTTTCCCACAAGGTATATCATGTTGAGTAAACTAAATCATAATAGACCAATGCACCTTAGCATAATTTAGAGAGGATACAACGTCTGTAGGATCAACCAATCAACATAATACATGTATAACATAATCATGACATCATATAGAAATATAAAAAATAAGCATAGCCATATAACTACCATTCTAGCTAGAGTCTAGTCACCAATGCATGACCATATCAACTACACATTCCATGATCTCATGCATGAAAAAAACAACCATATCAATGCACACATGACCAAATGTAAGCACTAACATGCATAGCAACGCATAACCATTCGTACACTCATGATGACACACTTCACAACAATGTCATCCTATTTCACATGGTGACATCACTACAACCATGACTGGTACCATGGGTATGCAACAACCATATAGACCACAAGGATGATTAACACACATACAATTGACATGAATGCATGACCAACACAAAGATCATCCATTATAAGGAGTAAACCATGCTCTGATACCACTTTGTAATGTCCTCGTCCCACATCTACCTAAGTAACTGGCCAACTGAGGTAAACATGTGATGAGAAGTTACTATGATAAGATTCAAACTCCTAAGTCACCTTAAGGAAGTGGAATCAATGAAAACACAACACATAAAATTTCCTCATTGGCAATGGTGTGGAGCTATAAACAGGGTCTCTTTCACCTCTAGTTACCTCACATTAATATGTCAATCCGGGAACGTTTTGCTATTTGAAAGAGTGTCTCAGTCTGAGGCTTATCATTTTCCAGAGTAATGTTAGTAGCACAGTGTTTGAAAATACAAGAGTAAATGGATGCATGCTTACAACTTAACTACTTCAAAAGACTAAATCACACATTGAGATATTAAGAAATATATCAGTCAAGGGTTCGGTAGCAATAAGCCATCCCTTTAGAAACTGATGGAAAAGAAATCAGAGAACGGATCGGGGGTCTGGGAACCAGACAACAAATGCCAATGCTCACTATAGCCTGAGATCGTCCTTCACACCAATAACAAGAAATGGAATAGCAAAGAAATCGAATAACAATGAAATGGAACAGAAACCTCGAAATAAAACGGAAATTCTAAAATGGAACAACAAATCTAAAAGGGAACAACAATTCGGAAATGGAACAACAATTCGGAAATGGAACAACAATGCGGAAATAGAACAACAATCAAAGAATAGAGCAGTAGCTAAGTCTAACAAGCCGTAAATCTATCAAATCACTTGCATTATTCATAACCAAACATCAATCCTTCACTCTTAAATTATGTACACACAAATGGAACAACACTGCTTACGGATACATGATGGAACAACACTGAAAACGATATAAACACAACATGCTCAAATAGTAATCTGATTCAGTTGTCACTTTAATTAGAAAGAATACAATTGCATCTCAAGATAAAACAAAAATATTCAAGAATCCAATAGTCACATAGAACAGAACTTCCAGGATGAATTCTGTAATGTTAAGGCACAATCGTATAACACAAAAACTCTGTAATGGAACAACAGGATCCTATAGAAACTAACCGTATTATATCAACACCTAAAGGAACAGTAATATGATGCAGTGTCATTACAACACTTTTGTTTTTAGAAACATTAATGGATTAAACATGATAGAGCATGTGACATAAACTTGATAAAACACGTCAGATTACCAGATCACATTGATAAGCAAACCACACAGAAACCACACGTAATAGTACAAGAGCAAGTGTGCTCCAGGGCTGGGCCCTTAGCCTCTACGGGTACACTGCTTGAAGTTATTCTAGGTTCAAAGATAAAAGAGTAACCAAGTTTGTATTAATGCATTAAGTAAAACTACAGTAGGGCAAGTCTTAACAGGACAGAATGATCAAAGTTTTGATATTTTAAATGAAATTACATAAAAGGATGAACACCCCCTTAGCTAACAATGCTTCCCCTTATATATGGGTGATGACAGAGATATCTATATGCAGAAATAGATAAAACAGTGATCCCTCAAGATCAAGGATCCCGAGGGATTCGCAGAACTGTTAATCCTGAGTCATTTATTCTCTTTTCTGCACAGAGCTGATATCTCCACTTCCTTTCTCAAACTGATCCGTTTTGATCTAGTTTGCATGCGGTCTCCCGTAGAAGGGACAATAGTTAACCCGTCTTTTTCTTTTCATTTAGAATGGCCACTTTTCGATTTTCCTCCCTCCTACACATGGAAATGACAATTGTCAGTGTTCTTTGTTTTGCATATTAATCTCACATGTTTTGTTATAATTGTTTATAATTTTCTAAGTTTATGATGCAAAAGGCTTATACGTCCTAATGAAAAGATACTGAAATAACCATCAAAACATACCTTATTTGGTACTCCACACACCCCGCTGCTTACCCTTTTTCATGGTCTCATGAAAACATTGTACTTTACATGTAAGGCAGTGAGTGAGTAGGCTAGAGATGGAATCTCCTGTGAAGGCCTACAACCATGATGCGTAACTAGGTAGTCAAAGAACTGGCCTGTCTGACCCTCAGGCATCTCATACAGGGCTTGGTATCCGGGTGTAGGATGCTAAATGATTTGACTGCAAAACCTATATCCTAAGCAGGATGGCCCTGCCCTCAAAACAATTTCGCCATAGAGGGGAAAAGGTTGGCAGCTAGTTTAAAATTTTAGTACTTAAATGGTTCTCTGAGCTGGAGATTCATATTAGATATTCGATATCGAAATTTTGTTGCATCAATGGCAGGGTCTTTGATATAGGAAAAGTATTCTAGTCCCTGCCGAATGATTGCCTCATGCATGGGTCCTAATGCTTCAATCACTCCTAGAGTCCTCATGAGGTTTCTATGTTTCCTCCATAACTGTGGTCGATCCCTAGGCTCAGCTCTTATCCATAGATCTAATATGTTTTCTTGTCTTTGAAAAGATTTATAGGCTTTGATACATTTAATTTGATTAACTGCAAATGAAATAAATGCCTGTAACTGAATGTCTCCAACAAAAGGGCCAGGGTTCAGCTTGGTCTCCTGTTCTAGTACAAGGTTATGTAAATAAAATTCACACAATAGTCTTTGAACTTTTACCCCGTAGTGCTTACAGTAGTTTATGAAATAATCTATGGTGTTAATTTGTATGGGAGCACCTGCTTTAACAACCTTTATTTTCAATTGTAAATACCTTTCCATTAAAGACAAGGCATAGTTCTTGGCAAGGGCTCTACATGCTAGGACGTCATTGTATAGAGAACACAAGGTATCCATCTGTTTGATAACTACATCTAACCTACGAGTTACCTTTGCAACTTTCTCTTTTTCCTTTTGCCATCCTTCGAAGGCATGGCTTTAAGATAAGTTGACGTTCCTTAGCTGCTGCTGTAGTTCTTCATATTTCTCTCGAGGGACCGTTTTCTCCCTAATCTTTTCTTCTTCTTACTGAGCTTGCTTCAAACCCTTTTGGAGGGTTACTATTTTTGGATCCCTTTTTCATGCAGTAATGGAGGCCGGGAGCTTTACCTGAACTTTCCTATTATGCTGCTTCGAGTTCAAAACCCTTATTACTCCCGAAATTGGTGCCTCTATCTAAATTTCCTTATCATCCATTTCTATTTTGACACGAACATTAGCCCATTGTTGTTCCTTTTCAATTGGAACAGCAGTCTGTTTCTCAGCATCATTTGGAACAACAACTTGGCTTTTGACAGGGTTTTGAACAATAGGATGGATTCTGGTCCTCCGCCCTTGCCCTTAAGGGGTTTTCTTGGAGTGGCCAGATTTTTCTTTCCTGAAGTCCGCTTTACCCTTTTCCTTGCCTTTAGAACCCTAATCTGCTGGTGGAGCTGGACTATTATGTTCAATAATCTATGTTGTTCCTTTCGTAATTCCCTTATTTCCGCCATTTCCTCAGAAGGAACAACATGTTGTTTACTGTGGTTTGGACTGTGGCTAACTTCCTGATTTTCTTCATTGGGTGTTTCTCCATTTTTTTTATCTGGTTGTTCCGGGGCAAGAACCTTAATTGGAGCTGTTATTTCTTGGGCTATTTCTTTTTCTACCCTTATTTCCTCTAGACTTTCTTCTGGTGCCTTTTGTTAGGAATGGGTTGTTCCTACTCAGTATTTTCTGACATCTTGTCACACGGAATGAGTTATATTTGCGGACAAATCCAACCTTCCTAGGAGTCTAAGACTCTCTAATGACAAACAAACCAAACAAGAGCTATCCTTCTCTAGATACACATCATTCTATGAGAATTCAAATGTTTTCGATCTTACCTTAGGTCCCACGCTTGTTGTAGCAGTCCAGCCTTGCTGATCCAGATGAGCTCCTCCTTCACTTTCAGACCTGCATACACTGACAAAGCAAACGATTACATAGCATCTGAATATTCATCATAAAATAAAGCATATCTATCATATTGACCAAGGAATACATGAAATAATTCATTAACAAATCATTGAGAAGAATGGACTTATTTGTATTAAATAATCAAAGGAACCATTACAACCTGAGCCTTGGTGTTGTGCAAGCTCCTCCCAGGGTCCAGCAAGAGATTTCCTCTACTTTGACAAGCTCACCCACTCCCACTATGGCAACAAGGAAGGATAGTGATCTCTCCTCACAAGTCAACAAATGGAAGTCCTAATTCCAGCAGCATTTACCCTTTAGAATGTTCAGCTTTCAACCTCCCCTCCTTTGGCCCAATGCCTGTATTTATAGTATTCTAGAGGAGGTTATTCAGTTCCAACATCAATGGGATACTCCCTCTTTTGGATGGGGTAGCTCCTCTCTTGATGGGATAAGCTCCTCTATCATAGGGGTGCATGAACCATCTGGAGGCGCTCAATACACGTCAAAAACTCTTCTAGAAGGCTCTAGAAGTGACCACAAGTAACTTTTTAAAGATGAAACTTGCGCCTTTTGACCTTTACAGGGGTACGCACCCAAGCTTTAGCATACAGAGCGTATAAATACGCAGGTAAAATGTATTTGGGGTGCGTACACGCAGGCAAGGTAGAGAGAACCTGCGTACCCAGAGATAAACATGTTTTCAAGTGACTTTCTCCCTTTTGAAGTTTTGACATGAAGAGCAGAGGTATGGGGCTTGACAAAGAGGACAATATGGCTATTGATGGGGCCATATAACTGCAGATAGTCAAGGTGACAAAATTCAGTGTAACATGTATAATGTGCAGATCTCTAAAAACTAATCAATAACCATTAGAGAATCGCCAAAAACTTGTAAGCATTTCACTTGCATGTGCATTATAAAGTCAAGGATTAACCAATACCCAATTAATTCTACTTTATTATTATCTTCACACCTCAATCCCAAGTTAGGAAAAAAAAAATCATTATTATTTAGGTAAAATTTAGCTTTGGGCAAAGTCCAATTCTTCATATGTTGCAAGTAAGATGTAAATATTGCCATGAAAAATAAATTAACAAATAAAATTGTTTAATTAAAAATTTTCCCAAAAAAAACCTGTTTAATAATAAAAAAATTAACGTGAAATAAAATAAATTTTCTAACAATAATATATTTAATATATGTATTTTATTTTGTAAAATTCAATGTACTAAAAGTACCAATCCAATCCAAGAAACCATACGTAAAATAGCGAACTCAAAAACTCAAGTAAAGCAGATAGATTCTACCAAAGTATTAAAGCCTGCAAATTCTAGATATTAAGTTTGAAATAAGGATCTTAAGAATATGGAATTTTTTCTTACTTAGGCACCTGACAGCCTAGTATCCCGGTGAAGACAGCATGTGAAGTCGGTGATGCACTGACAATTTTCGCAATCCCCAAAGTAGTCACCAACTGAAGGTAAGAATATTTCCCAATGGCATGTACATCCATGCACCACCCCACACATACTCATCATAGTAGCCAATGGAATTATAATATCGTTTGATCACAAAATTACTTTTACTGTATCTACCTTCTTATCCCTTGAAAAATTGAACAAAATAGTGACACCATTGACGAGCTTCTTTGAGTAATTGGAGTCATCCTTGAATACAATCGATGCGATAAAGAGTGCGGCAACCATCTCTGCAACAAAATGTGAATTGAATGAGCATTGAGTTACAGGAAAGAGGTACTCCATGTCTTTGGGCCTCGTCCAATAGTACTGATCATCTGGAGTTGTGGAAGTTTTCTATCTAATGTCGACCTATTCAAAACAAAACAATATGAAAATTGAAAGGACATTGAAAATGGGCATCTTCTAGATATAATGCAAAATCTTTGACTATCAAGGAACACATTTCTTGGCCTTGGCTTCAACTGACAATAAATGATATCTATTTTGGTGGCATAGGAGTTGAATGTCTTAAGGATATAATCTGTTCCCCACATGGTTAAGGTCTCCAATAGCTTCATACTTGTGATTATATTCAATCATGCTCCAACTAAGAATAGTCATGCTAAAAGCTTATGGAAATAAAATTTGATGTGGTCTCTCGCACTGTAATATACTCCCACCAGATTCATAGGAGCAATCAAACTATTCAAAGAGTCCTTCATTCCAGAGACTCCTCTCCATGAAATATTGTTTTCCTTGGTCAAATGCCCCGCTGCGAACACAGTCATATTTAGTGTTTGTACGCATCTTAACACAAACTAACAAGCAAGAATTTTATGGAGAGAAATAGTGTTAGGGATTTATCTATTAAAATCTCAAAAACAACAAAAGCTGAACACGGAGACAATGCTCTATTTTTTTCAGCACAGGATCTACGCAGCGGAAATTTTAAAATTTATTTGCAGTGGACAGAGTTTTTACACACCAAAGATTTCTATTCATTAAAAAAAATTGTTGTTACAAATTATGATCTTCCTCTCTTACAGTGGGATTTACTAAAGATTCAGACTGTTGTGTTTACACTTCATATTCAACAAAAGAAAAATTACAATCATGCTGCTGCATGCTCCCCTTCGTTTTACTTCACACTGTTGTGCGTATTTCTCACACCAATACATACACAGAACAAAATCATAAAAAAAACATTACCTATCATTTTTTTACTTATGCCCTAAGACAAAAACTCCCGTGAAATAAAAAACTATAAAATTAAAATCTTTACCAAAACTTACCAACCCATAGTAAATTACATTTACTGTTTTACTGACATTTACTGTTTTACTGATGGTCGAAATTGAAACTTTTACTCCACGTCAAATTCATTTTGCAGGCCTGTACTTCAACCATTATACAATTTGGCTTTGGAAACCCATCGAGTCGGGCCTTCATTGCATAGCGTGCATATATGTAAAGCCATGCTCCATTGGATTTCCTGATTGTGATATACTGATTGCAATATCTGCCGATACCTCCGATTCTCCGACATTCCAACCCGCCGACACGCCGAAACAATATATTTTAACATATGCCTGCTAAACATTAAAACACGGAAAAGAGGGCCGCTCTAGAACGACTGTCTCATTGGATCGCGACTATATATATATATATATATATATATATATATATATATAATATATATATATATATATATATATATATATATTATATATATATATATATATAATATATATATATATATATATATATAATATATATATATATATATATATATCTATCTGTGTTGTGTGTGTGTGTGTGTGTGTGTGTGTGCGTGTGCAGAGACTCCGCCACTTTTTGAACGCCGATAGCGATACGCCGATGCGATATTGGCAATCACTCATCGCAGCATATAAATGCCTCTTTGAAAGTCCTCTACTGCGATTTCGCCAATGCGATATCGATGATTGCTCATTGGCGATGTTTCCATGTTGTTGCACGGCTCAACTATTGCGCAGTTGAAATTATATTTTCAACACTCCCCTTTAATTTCAACTGCTGGGCATTCAGTCATACCCAAACACTTCCTCAAAAATTCAAAGCTTTTCTTATCCAATGGCTTTCTGAAAATGTCTACTACTTGTTCCTAAGTTCTGCAATGTTGTAAACTGATTTCTCTATTATTCACCAATTCTCTGATGTAATGAAACCTTGTGTCGATGTGTTTCGTTCTCTTATCTAACATTGAATTCTTTGATAATTCAATAGCTGAGCTATTGTCACAAAAAATCACTGTTGCTTTTGCTTGCTCTTGCCCTAAGCTCCTTAACATTCTTCTCATCCAAACTCCTTGACATGCTACTGTTGTAGCTGCCACATATTCTGCCTCTACTGTAGAGAATGCCACGATAGGTTGTTTCTTAGAAGCCAATGAAATGGCTCATGAACCCATGTGAAAAACATAACCAGAAGTGCTTTTCCGATGATCTCCACTTCCAGCCCAATCGCTATCAGTATATCCAACTAAATCTGAACATTCTGGAACAATATATAAAATTCCAAGAATTTTAGTACCTTTGACATACCTCAAAATTCTTTTTGCTGCCAGCCAATGTGATTCTTTTGGACTCTCCGTGAATCTGGAAATCAAATTAACAGCAAACATTATATCAGGTCTAGTTGCAGTTAAATACATGAGGCTACCAACTATGCTCTTATATAAGCTAGGATCAAAATCCTTGCTGTTGTCCTCTTTTCTAAGTTTTAATCCCATTACCGTGGGAGTGATCGTTGCCTTGCACTCTTGCATATTAAATCTGTCCAACACTTCATTTACATATCTTGAGAGATAAAAATTCTATTTTCATTTTGATCTACTTCTATTCCTAAGAAGTATCTTAGCAAACCCATGTCAGTCATCTCAAATTCTTCTTTCATGACTGATTTGAAAATTTTAATGAGGTAGTCATCATTACCTGAAAACATTACACCATCAACATACAATACTACAATTAAAATCTTACCATCATTTTCTTTGATATATACGGTGGGTTCCCCCTCACATTTGTCAAACTCATTTTCCAGTAGATAGGAATCTATCCTACTGTACCACGCTCACAGTGCTTGCTTCAGCCCCTAAAGAGCTTTCTTCAATCTGCACACTTTGTGCTTTTGGCCTTTCTTCTCATAGCCTAGAGGTTGTTCAATGTAAACCACTTCCTTTAGCACTCCATTTAGGAATGTTGACTTCATGTCCATTTGGTAAACTTTCCACTTGTTTTGTGCTGCCATGGACAACACTGCTCTCACGGTTTCCATTCTTGCAACCGGTGCGAAAGTTTCCTCATAATCTCTCCCATACTGCTGCTTGTATCCCCTGACAACCAGCCTTGCCTTGTGTCTTTCAATTTTTCCTTCAGCATTGCACTTGGTCTTATAGACCCATTTAACTCCAATGACTTCTTTACCTTTTGGTAGCTCAACCAAATCCCATGTCTTGTTTCTTTCTATGGCATTCATTTCCTCATCCATAGCTTCTATCCATTTCTTATTTTTAATTTCATATTCGAAATGAATAGGATCATCAACATGACAATACAAGGCAAATAAGGAATTCATTCCTTGATCATAAATGTCACTCAAGTTTCTGAACTTCTTACCTCTTTCATTTGGTGTGCAAGTGCTTGAAGATGCACTTGCATTTTCTCCTTGTGGTGTGCTTGGAGAAGCACTTTCATTTCTCCTCAAGGGTGTCGCTTGCTGCCCTTGTGTTGACGCTGCTGTTTGGGGATGCCTTTCAGCCATCTCATTATCATCTTCATCATGATACAAACAGTTCTTAACATTTACTGTTTTCTCTATGCTTCCATCCCAAGCTTCCTCCTCAATAAATTGAACATCTCTGCTCACAAAGAACTTCTTGGTAGATGGAATATACAACCTGTAAGCTTTGTATTCCTCACTGTATCCAATGAAGATACATTTCTCCCCTTTTCTCTCCAATTTCTTCCTTATCTGATCTGGAATGTGTGCATAGGCCACACATCCAAAAACTTTCATGTGGGTGACTCCTTGCTTTCTCCCACTCCATGCTTCTTTCGACACTTTGTTTTGACTGATTTTGTAGGACACCTGTTCAAAATATATACTGCACAGTTTACAGCTTCAGCCCAACAATCATTTGGCAAATGCTTTGCCTTCTACATGCTCCTTGCAATATCCATAATGGTCCTGTTCTTCCTTTCAACAACTCCATTTTGCTGCGGGGTGTACCTTGTTGTAAATGGTTTGTGTATTTCATTTTCTCTGCAAAATTGTAGGAATTCCTTGGAGATATACTCACCTCCTCTATCTGTTCTTAAAACTTTGATACGCAACCCACTTTGAATTTCCACAAATGCTTTGAAATTTCGGAATTTTTCAAACACTTCACTTTTATTTTTCAAGAAATAAACCCAAGTTTTTCTTGTAAAACCATCAATAAATCTTAGAAAATATTGGTTGCCTGCTAAAGATGAATTTTTCATCGATCCACATAAGTATGAGTGGACAATCACTAAGGGTGCCTTTGCCCTTATGCTTTTCCCTGATGGAAAACTTTCTCTGTGTTGTTTTCCCAAAACGCAACCTTCACAAAGGCTGTCAGGTTTCTCTACAATGGTAATCCTCTTACTTTCTGCTCAACAAGTTAAGACCTCCAAAGTTGAGATGTCCAAATCTCAAGTGCCACATCCAATTTTCATCCTTTGGCACACTTTGGAAAGCCTCTTGGGTAACTGCTGTAATTACTTCTTTGTTTTTCAAATCTGCTCTAATTCTAAGAGGGAACATTATGTTCCTTCTCATCTTCACTTCAGAAATGCATCGTTTGCTGGGTGCTCTATCCATGATGGTGCATACATCATTCTCAAAGAAAACATTGTAACCCTTTTGAACAAGCTGCCCAATGCTTAAGAGGTTACATCTCATTCTAGGGACATAGTAGACATCTGCTATTGTTTTCCTTTCTCCTTTCTTTGTAAATATCTTAACTTCTCCTTTACCCATAACAGAAATTTTACTATCAGTCCCAAGTGTGACTTGTGACTTCACACTTTGATCTAAAGCAGAAAAAAAGGCTATGTTTCCTGTCATATGGTTGCTACAACCGGAATCTAGAAACCATATATCTTCACTGTTTGTTTCAGGCATGTTACAAGCTAATAAAACATTATTTTGGCTGATATTTTCTCTAGTGACATTTGCACTAGATCTATTACTCATATCATGCTGCTTCTTCCTACATTCATTTGCATAATGCCCATATTTTTTACAATAATAGAATTGGACATTATATTTTTCATACCTTTGTCCTTGAGCATGATATTGTCTACTTTGTTGGTTGCTGCCTTAGCTTTGGTTCTGATTTGGATTGCTGCCTCTTCCTTGAGCATTTGCTGGATTGTTTCTTCCACCTCTGTTTTGGCTTCTGCCTCTTCCTCGGTTGTTTCCTGTGCCTTGACCTCTCTTGTTAAGAGGATTATTCAACTCAAGTCGACCTTAACTCATATGGTGAAAAAACGCTCCATAACTTCAAAAATTCATATCTTCATTTCTACAATTCAGAATCAAGTGATCTTCATTGTGTTGGATTCGTCTCGATGAAAGCTATCATCGTTATCAATCACTTGTTGAAATGTGCCCATGGTTTTGTCCCAAATCACAATGGGTGAAAAATCCCAAGCTTCTTCTCCAAGATCACAAGTGACTCTTGTGGTGCTATTTCCCACAAACCCTGAACCCTAGGGCTTGGAGTACCTCACAAGCTACTTAAAAATTAACATCAAATTCTCCTATTGGTAAGAGAAAAGAACATTCATTCAAATTTAATGCCAACTATATTCTCACATATTTTCAGAAACAAAAAATGTCAAACTATAGAGAATACAAAGGAGACAATGTAAACAAGCATAGTTATGTTGTTACCTATAATTGGACCAAAAATAAGGCATTCTATGCAAACTAAAACACAACATTTCCCAAGAATCTCATAGAAAATTGGAAATATGTCCATAATACACAATTTCAAAACTATTACCATAGTGGTAATTGGGTAGATAGAATGAAATAACTATTTATATATATGCGAACAAATAACACAAAAGATGTGATCACAAATAACAAACAATAATTCTCTTTTAATTTCAATTAGTATAGGTGAATTTTAGTGTGCAGAATCTAAATGTATTTTTGTTGTAAATTTTTCTATCGAACCGAAATCTAAAACTTATCTTGTCCCATTCCTATTGGATCTAAATGGACTCAACAATAAGTGTCAATGGACAAAACTTTGTGATGTACCATGGAAAATAAAGTCCTCTAATTGAATTCCACACTAGTAATCCTTGTTTTGTAGTGGAGTAAAATCATGGTAATCACGATAATCCAACCTAGTAATGGGTATCGTTGAAAAGAAAAATGAGAATAAAAAAAATTAATTTAAGGATTTTTGTAATTTTTCTAAATATAAAACTTTTTGTTCTCTACAATTCTTTAATTTTTTATTCTATTCTTCTTTGTTACTGCATTTATAGAGAATTATTTGCTAAACATAAGACATTTTAAATTCTAACTCTGCTTTCCTGTTACATTGGTCTGGAATTCCTTATCTAAGAGATTTTTTTTTTTAATTCTAACTTTGTTTTGTTACTACATTGACTAAGAATTCTTTGTTAAATAAAATAAAATTGGAAAATGTTCCAACATATTCATGTACCATTCCAAGTTTCTCATTGTTTTTGGAAGATTTCCACATAAATTAGGATTAGTTGGTAAAATAATTTAGTTGCAATTTTTTGAAAACATAACTTGCCATTCTCTGTCACACTTTAATATATATGGAATTTACCATTTTTTACAACTGTGAACTTTCCATTCTATACCATATTTTAATATGGAATGTACAATGCAGATTTACTTACCATATCATTAGAAATTGTAAATTTTTTAATATGTAGTTGACTATTTTCTATGTATAATATAACATGCAAATTTACTTATCATAACATTCACAAACTTACCATACCATTTGCGACTGCAAATTTTTTGACAAGCAATTTACTATTTTCTATATGGAATTAACATGCAAAGTTACTTACAATACCATTTTCAACCACGTATTTTTTAACACATAGTGGGAATCATGAAGCATGCTCATCTAAGGTGATGTAGGATCATCTACAAGTCAAAATCACCTTTGGGTCAAAACCTCATTTACGAAGTGAGTTGATTTCCTAATTTATTTTCGAAGGGAACTTAGGTTCGCTACGTTATTTGATTTTGTAATATTTAATATACTCTAGAAGGAATATCAAATTTTTAGGAGGGTATATAGATGTTATTTAGTTCCTATGTAAAAGGGGAATTTAGATATAATTGGAATTTTGCTAGGAAAAATAGGAATCATATTTTGTGTTAGTTTGACTGAACAAGAAGTATATTATCAAAGAGTTTCATTTGTAATTAAATATAATATTAGAGAATTAGAATGTGTTAGAAATTTTGAAGAACTAATACAAGAGATCTATTTGTGTGCAAAAGGACTATGTGTGATTGTAACTGTTATTTCCATTTTTCATTCTAGAATCAATAGATCTCTATTAAATTTATGTGTACACATTGGTCTCTATGTGTATTTTAGTTCTAAGTCATCACATTATTAATTGTAAGTAGGAAGTTGTAGAGTTTAATCATGTTGCAAGAGGGATAACCAGGCAAACATGAAGTTTCTTTCTCTTTGTATTTGACTTTGATCATATCTAGATTAGAAAGGAAATAACAACATCTAAATCTGCAAGGGGGTGCATTAAAAATTACATGAAATAATATCAGTCATGTGACCTAGATAGCGAGTTCATATTCAACGAAATTGTGACTAGGGTAGGTTTATTTCAGCGAAGGTTTATTTAACAATAAAAATATGGCTTTGGGTTTATTTAGCTCTTCAAAAAAATATCACTTCTTAAATATCCTATATCACCAGATCTAGCCAGATATTCGAGGTTAGATACATCTCAACCTTCACAAAATGGGCTTTTGTTAAATCTTTGAGCTATTGAATACATCTAGATACATCTCAATCAAGGTACATTTCGGAACCCAGTGTCATGTGTGGATCAAGGTAAGAAAACATATTTCATTAAAGTTCATTTTATGTGCTTTAAATTAATTTAGATACATCTAGATCGTGAGCATTTAGATACGAGATATTTGAGGTACATTTGAGCCCCAATCCCTCGATATAGTTTTTAGTGAGAAAATACATTTAGATTGTAAGATATCTGACGTTAAACAAAATAAGCCTCCTCACTAGATTCTATATATTGGTGAAAAGATAACCATCCACTTCTGTGCGATATCATATCTAGATGAGAAATAAAGTGGTTAGTTGATTTATCGACATCACTATTGTAGTAGAGAATTTTATGAAGTTAAAAGAAAAGTACAAATTATCGAGGAGCAGGTCACAGGATGCCTATAAAAAATGTGGCTTTCCAAGTAGAAATGAGGATAATTTGAGAAATAATGGTAACTATGGCTATTGAAAGAGGGAGAGAAGCTGACATGGGAAATGTTATTGATTTTGAAGAAGAGTCTTCCAATAAAGAAGAAGGGGAATAATTAACATATAAAAATATGTTGGAGATGTTTGCCAAGATGAATTCTAGACAAAAGTGGACGTAAAATTGTATAAAGGTAACTTGAATGTTGATAAGTTAATGGACTGGACAAATTTTCTTGATAAATATTTTGATTATGAGGATTTTGATGGAGATATGATAGTGAAGTATGCTATGAATATACTTTAAGGCCATGCAACATTGTTATGGAATGACCTAGAATATGAATGAAAGAAGAAAGGAAAGTCTAAAATTAAAGATTGGTACAAGATCGTACAAAAATTGGAAGTTAAATTCTTACCCAAGGATTATCAAATCAACATTTTTAGACAAATACAAAATTTTAGACAAAATTCCGTTTTAGTTAGATAATACACTAAATAGTTTTACAAGTTGAATATTAGAGTTGTTCATGTAAAATATGATGCTTAGAATGCTACTAGATATATAAATGGGTTGAAATTTAATATTAAATATAAAATCAACCTATTATCTTTGAATTTGAGGATGCATATTAAGCTTTATTGAAGGAAAAAAAAAAGATTTCTTAAAAGAAAAGCAGAAGAAGATGAGGAAGGAGTCCTATAATAGGTAAAGGACAATAGAGTGGAAGAATATTCCAATATGTGAGAGAATACGAAGACAACTCCAACATTCAACCATAAAGTGTAGGTGATTCAAGAGGGAGAACATCATTATCCAGAGGTAGTGGCCGGGGAAGAGAATACCATCCTAGATGTTTTAGATATGGGAAACTAGGACATATGCCTTGGAATTTCCTAAGAATGCATGAGTAGGCCAAAGAGGTGCTCATGTTACAAAATATAGGGAGGAAAATTAGAATCCAACCTCAATTGAAGAATTTTGCGGAGCAGGGGAGTCCTTGATAATGAAGAAAGTATTAATTAGAGAAAACAAGGAAGCAAAATAACAAACTCAAAGGAAAAGTCCATTTAGGATCATGTGCATGTCGACAAGTAAGTGTTGCAAAGTCCTAATCAATAGAGGTATTATTGATAACTTAGTCTCCAATGAAATGGTAAACAATTTGAATTTGTAGAAAGCAATGAACCCTTAGATTCCATTCAAGGTGCCTTGGTTACAAAAGTCCACTAAGTTATTTAATGGAAAATGTGAAGTGGATTTCCAAATAGGCAGATATAAGGATGGAGTTGTTTGTGATGTGATACCAATGGAAATTTTACATGTCTTTGTAGGGATTCCAAGGAAATATGATAGGATATCCATAGACGATGGTAGAAGACATATGTACACTCTTGAAAGGGATGGAAAAAACCACACTCAGTTGCTTTCAATAGAAGAAGAAGTATATCAAAGTGTACTTCTCATGAATGGGAAGGAGCTATTGCGAGAAGAAAAAACAGAGGAGGCACATTTTGCTCTAACAGGGAAACCTCAGGTAATTCTTACAAGCACTAATTTTAATGATTTGCCTGAAGTAATTAGGAGCATGTTAGATCAACATGATATTATTGTGAATTTGTTACCAAATAGTTTTCGTCCTATTAGAAGCATCAACAATCATATTGATATTTTATTCCGAGATCAACTCTTTCAAGCAAAGCAACTTATTGAATGACTTTATAGGAAAGTGAAGAGGTGAAGAGACAGGTTTTGGATTTGTTATATAGTGGCCTTGTTAAAGAAATATTGAGTCCCTATCTTGTATCAACAATGCTAAGTCTGAAGAAGGATTGTGGATGGAGAATGTGCACTCTTTGAAGAACCATCAAAAAATTTATAATTAGGTATATTATTTTTCTTTTGAGAATTGATGATATAATTGATTGTTTAAGTGGTGCAAAGTATTTTTCCATGAATTTATTGAAATTTTGATATCATCAAATCCAAACAAGGTAAGATATGAATGGAAAACTACTTTTAAAACAAATCATGGATTGTATGAGTGGCTTGTTACGCCATTTTTCCATATAAATTCACCCAATACTTTTATGAGACAAATGAATGAAGTTTTAAAATAATTTACTAGGAAATTTGTCATTATTTATCTAGTTGACATTCTACTATGTATACAAACAAAAGAAAACATATCAAACACCTTAATCTAGTTCTGAGTACTGTCCAATAAGAGAAACTACTGATAAATCTAAGGAAATACAACTTCATGAATAACAAGTTGTTGTATGTAGCTTTTTAAATCTTAGAGGAAGACATGAAGATAAATCTGGACAAGGTTAAAACAATCATAAATTAACCAATTTGACAGAATGTGTTCAAGATAAGAAGCTTACATGGGCTTGCAAGATTTTATAGTAAGTTTATTAATAATTTTAGTAGTTTATTTTCACCCATTATTAATACCATTAGGGATAATAATCAACCTTTTAAGTGGGCAATAGCAGTAGATCACAATTTCAAATTTCTCAAACATCGAATTATAAAACAACCAATTTTAGCATTGCTAGACTTTACAAAATCAATTCGGGTTGATACAATAAAAAAGATGCTGGAATTGGAGCATTTTTTAAGCAAGAGAGATGCCCAATATGCTACTTTAATGAAAATTTAAATGAAGTCAAGTAGAAGCATTTTTTATATGACAGGTAGTTTTATGTTGTTATGCAGGATTTGAGGAAATGAAACCATTATATTATGCCTAAGGAAGTTATCTTAATTGTTGATAATGATGTTATCATGTTTGTTGATAATCATGCTCTGTAGTATAAACATCCAACCACAACTAAATCAAAGACATGCCAACTGGGCATAATTGTTATAAAATTTCACTTTTCGAATTACACATATTAGTGGATCATCATATAAAGTAGTATATGATTTATGTAGGATTAATTTATTTTTACAAGAATTTTAGTTTCATGTTACAGGTTTTGATGAACTTAAAGAAATGTACAAAACTGATGTATATTTCTATGAATCCTATGCAACACGTGCAAATCGAGTGAGAAAAAAAAGAACCCAATGGTCAAGCTACATGATTCAATAGGGTTTGTTGTTTAAAGGAGATGAGCTTTGTATTCCGAGATATTTAATGAGGGATAATTTAATACAAGAAAAGAAAAGTAGGGGGTTAGCTAGAGAATTTAGAGGTAATAAAACTTTTGTTGTATTAAGTTCATTTTATTATTGGCTAGGAATGCAAGCTAATGCGATTTCTTTTTGGAGAGATGCAGAGTGTGTCAGCAGGTAAAAGGGAGGAGTTACAATGCAAGATTGAACAAATCACTCCCAATTCCCAATAGGACTTAAGATTCTATCATTATGGATTTTTCCTTGGTTTTTCGACGTAAAACAAAAGGTAATGATTATGTTTTCATTGTTGAGGATATATTTTCTAAAATCGTGCATTTACTTTCTTGTACACAAACTACAAATGCAACTAGTGTGAAAAAATTATTCTTAAAAGAAATTGTGATCTTAAATCAATTTCTTAGAAGCATAATATCAAAGAGAGATACAAGATTGATGGGTCAGATCTGGAGGACCTTTTGTAAGAAACTATGTACTAAATTAAACGTCATTTCAGCCTATCATCTGCAAATAGATGAACAAATAGAGGTTGAAAATAAAAGCCTTGGAAACATTATGAGAAATTTGGAGAATGAGTATCCAAATAAGTGAGTTTAGGAACTACCGCAAGCTAGATATACCTATAATGACTCATCTAAGAAGAGTACAAATATTAGTTCATTTCAAATTTTATATGGAATACACCCCAGGGGAGTGAGTGAGTTAAGGAACTTGGGAAATTAGGAACTCAAAAGGGCAGTAGGTGAATTTTTTGTAGTGAGTATAAAAAAACTGCAATAAAGGGTTAAGCATCGGTTACTTGAGAAGAAAAAAAAAATATAAGAAAAAGGAAAAACCTAAATACAAGACAACTATTAAGAAAGGAAATATTTAAGAAATGAAATATTTCCTGTAGGGACATATAACAGACTAAAACTTAAGAAAATTGGCCCATGTAAAATTTTGAGGAAATTTTATTCAAATTCTTATAAAATATAACTTCTAGAAGAAAAAAAATGGAATATCACTAGATTTCATTTTGGTTGATCTATATCCCTTTAAGGAATCAGACAATGTTACAACACATGCACCTGTAAGTGACAAAGATCAAACCTAGTGGATGAGATCATTACCTAGAGTAGCTAAAAAGGATTTTCAAGCCATTTTGGATCATAAAGTAATTAATAAGACTACAGGTAAATAGTATAAATAATATTTGGTCAAGTGGAAGGAAAAACCAATAGAACATGTTATATGGATGACAGAAAAATACATCATGAAGTATGGCATGGGTGTTAAGAAGTTGACAAGTTGTTATATTCTTCCACGAGATTCTGATGTAGGAGCATCTATAAGTTATAATCACCTTTGACCTACTTAGATCAAAACCTCATTTACCAAGGTAGTTGGTTTCCTAATTTATTTTTCAAGGGAATTTGGGCTCCCTAGGTTATTTGATTTTTTAATCATTAATATAGTCTAGAAGAAATTGATTTGTTAGAAATTTAGATAGATATTATTTAGTTCCTATGTAAAAGGGGAATTTATTTAAAATTGAGATTTTGTGAGGAAAATAGGAATCAATTTTAGTTTGCTTTAATTGGAGCCCTATTATAAAAGATATCATACATAATTAAATAGAATATTATAGAATCAAACATAGCTAGAGAGTTTGAAGAATTGAGATAAGAGATATGTTCCTATGCAAAGGGATTGTGCATGATTGTAACTATTATTTCACCTTATCATTCTAGAATCAGTAGATCTTTATTAAGTTCATGTGTGTGTAATTTGGTCGCTATGTGTATTTTAGCATTGGTTCATGGAATTCTTAATTATATGGAAGAAGTCATGAAGTTTAATAGTGTTGTAGGTGGGATAACTAGATGAGCACAAAGTTTGTTAATCTGTGTATCCAATTTTGACTGTATTTGGATCAAAAGGAAAGAACGACATCGATATCTCTAAGGGGTGGATTAAAATACTGCATCAAAAACATATCTGAGGTGGGATCCACAACTGAACAGGTCATATACAGTGAAGGCACGATTTGGCTAGGATTCTTTCGATGAAATTCTATTTGACAATACAAATTTGGGTATGGGTTAATCCAACTCTTCAGAAACTATCACTTGTTAATTTTTTCATATTAATGGATCGAGCTAGATATCAGGGATTATTGAGATCCGAGTGATGCAGGTGGATCTAGAGACAAACAGGACAAAGATAGTTTATGAACGCTCGAAACTCAAAGTGAACAAAATGCTTTTGAACCAAGACCAGACCGTAGAGCTCCATGTCTTGATTGCAATGGTGTGAACATTTCATCAATCTGAGTTCAGATGCGAATGTTAGAAGTAGTCAAAGTTGGGTTGACTTTTTGATGACTAGGTAGGCTTAAGGAGGCCACAATTTGGAATTTTTCCAACCAACTCTGACTGGATTCTAGGCGAAATTGTGGGGTCGTTAATTTGACTTGTACGACTTAAAATTCGAATTTCAAAAATGTTCTCTTATTGTTATTTAAAATAGAAACATATATATATATATTATATTATATATATATATATATATATATATATATATATATATTATATATATATTAAAAGGGGGTTGGGGCCACCAACCCTACCACCCCCAGCACTATACGTAGCTTACCATGGTGAGGACGGCGATAGTTGAACCTACCTTACTAGATGGGCCAGGCCATCGGGCGGCCTCATAAGAAACAAGCTAAACATTAAAACAAGACCCCAACCGCACATATGTTAAGTAATGGGGGTGGGTCGGCCCTTGGGGCACGGACCCAACCACCCAACTACCATGGGAAACTGCAAAACAACAGGAGGATGGTACAAGGACGGGCAACCCAAGGCGGGCCCAACCACCTAATTTTAAAAAAAAATAATATTTTGTGTAAAAAAAGGGAGGAGGCGTGGTTTGACCGCCTGACCTCCTCCCTATTAATGAGGATCACAACCAACACACCAAATGGATCACATTGATTAATCTGCCCAAAATTTTTATATAAATAAGATTTATTTAATGCACAGGAGGAGGAACCAGGAGCAAGCACACATTTTGAGGCAATGATTTTTATTTTTTTTAATGCAGGTGGAACCATGAATTTTGTAGGAGGACTGAATTTTCACTTTATCAGAATTTGAAAAATTTTATATGGATTCAACGCCTCTCATCGCTATGAACGCAATGCCACTATCTATTTCTCCATCATATTTCTACATTTTTCAGCCACTTTTCAATATGAACGTGGAATCATGATTGCTGTAAAAACACGGAGCAAAACCATGAGCCTTGAAATTTTCTCGAGGAGGTAATTTTTCTCCACGTCAGAATATAGTGAAGTTTTTACTTTTTTTTCATGGTTTTCTGCAGGGATCGCAACGGCGAGGGTAGATTCTCCATTTGAGTTGCAAATTTCCAGTGCACCCATGGAGCAGAATCTTTGAGGAATCTAGGTGAAATATAAAAAATTCCTTGAGCCCGACATTTTCAACTTCTTAGAATTCAGATTTTGGAGAACCTATTTTACACTCTTCGATGCCATAAATCTAATGGTGCATTCACATTTCTCATTCTTACATTTCTTTTTCCAGCCACTTTTCTAAGTGTCAGTGAAGATGTCCACACTCATGTGCAAGCAGTGATTTTCATGCGATCGATGCCGTGAGATCGATGGTCCGAACAGCTTCAGCATTTTGACATCCACTTCAACAAACGGCCCCTGGTTATGAGGTATATGATGTGTTCACGCACTTCTTCTTTATGCATTATTCTGCACAGATCCTTGATCGATGTTGATGCAGGATGTTGTTTCTTACATGTTTTCATGATTCCTTCCTTGATGTCATGCGAAATCATCTATGTGATGTACTTGAAGTGATGATTCATCATGTTATGTTTTGAGATCTCTTTTTTGTATGTTTTTGGGATACTCTTGTTGTCGTAATGCATGTTTTTTGCATTGATATCCCTTTTATGCCATGTTGGTGGGATGCTCATCATGCACAAGTTTGTGTCATAATGATAGGAGTCTTTTGATTGAGAGTTCCTGTAGTGGAACAACTCTTGGACCCACTCCTGTGTGAGGGAATTTCCCTTGTATGATCACGACATCATCTTTTATGCACATCATCACTATTGACAACACTTACTGTAGTGGCCTACACCATCTTGACTTTGGTGCTCAGAGATTTAGTCCCTCCTGGGCGAACTCCGTTGTCAACGCTTATGTTTTCATGTGTTGATGATTGTCTTATTCCTTTTCTTTATAGAATGCACATGTATTCACTCATGTTATTTAAAAATGCATTTTAACACATCACAAAAGTAAAAGGCCTTGGAAGGGTCCTTCGCGACACCCAGACCTAGATCAAGTGGTATTAGAGCAGTCTTTGCGTTGATGTGAATTGCAGCGTGAACAATGGAATGTGGAGTGACAAAGGATGAAAAAGCGATGTACAAGACCATGCTCAACATTTTCAACAGAGTGGAAATAATGTATGAAAATCTACAGAAAGAGATAGAGGAAAATGAGCGATGACAACTTCAATTGCAAGCCACAGAAGAGGCCCTGAAAGAATTGAAGCAAAACAAACATAATCTTCAAACAGAGAACGTTGAGTTAAAGATACACCTACATGAAGAGAAAGAGGAAAAACAAAGTTTGATACGAAAATTGGGGGCAAAGGACAAGGCCTTGGAAAAGCTACAATGTTCACCACGTGACGTAAAAAATAATTCTCTAAATTCATGTATATTTCCTGATGATGATTTTGTTGTTTTTGAAAATCACACCACACGAATCGGCTCCAAACTATTAAAGCAAATAGGGTATGAAGGAAATGGATTGGGCGTTAATGACCAAGGCATTGTCAACCGCATCAAAGTAGAGGAATTACCCCATTAGGCAGGACTTGGGTATGCCAAAAAGGAAGTGGGGGAATGCACCACGACAGTTAGCGAACCACCAATAATAGATGATGAGAAACCCTCATTAGTTCTTTCCAAGCCAACAGAGGAGGTAAAAGATGTTAATTTGCTTTTAGTTTCGTCTTCACATAGTATGATTTATGTGGGAGATTTGGAGATCCCAATTACAGGGACAAACATGAGGCTCCTTACAAGGATGAGGCACGAGGATAAAGAAGAACTTGGTGTTAATAACCAAGGCATAATTCAACCTTTTCAGGTTGTGCACAAACATCAGTCTCCAAGCTCGAGATACACCAAAGGAGAATGTTTGAAGGTGTCATATGCTTCTGACACATCGTCAAAATCATCAAGGAAAGAGAATGATGGGAACACATCCCCATCATCCCATGGTTGTCTCCACTATAGGGAAAGAGCTGAGGCAAGCTCTCATCGCCATACTTACACCAATGATAGCAAGGGAAGGTATAACAACTTTTGATCTTACAATGCTCATTTCGATTATGATCATGTTGATAATAATGAATGTAAAACATGCCATCAAAAAGCATGCACCTTTTGTGGATTACATAACCATACAGTGTCCAAGTGTTGGAAAAGAATGGTAGCACACAAAAGGATGAGGCATGAAAGACCCTCTCAATAGCGTGAAAAGAAACAGGTTAAGGAGTTATGAAGGAAGAAAACATATTGCAACCTTTGCGATAGAAGTGGCCATCAAATACCCACTTGTTGGAGGCTCCATCTAGAGCAGTGCCTTAAATACAAAGCGTTAGTGCGTGAACCAGGTGAAACGATTGTTCGACAAGAAAAAATAGCCATAGCGTGATGACCTGTTCACCTTGATAAGTGAAAAGTGGTTTCTAGACATGTTAGCATTTCATGGTCATACTTTTGTGAATCATTTGTTGCATTGTTAAATGTAAAAGTGATGATGTGTTTTCCACACTTGTAAAGAAACAATGATGTCTGGTCTTATTTTGTGTCGCATGTTGGACTATGAAAGTGATGTCGTGTTTACATCACTTGTTAAAACAATAGTGTTTGGTCTTATGTTTGTAAATCATGTGTTGCAATGATGATGTGTTTTCCATCACTCGTTGAAGCAACAATGAGAGGTTGGCCTTTTTGTCATAGCTTAGGTATTGTGTCCATATTGATGTAAACTTGACCACCAAGTGTGTGTTATAAACTTGTGGCAAGTGTGGGACGTTTGGGTCATTAGTTGGTCATGAAAGTCAAGCATGTAATTTGCAAAACAAACTATTACAGGTTGAAGAGGTGGCAGGTGTCAGCTCATTGTTTAATGCTCCAAAGAACAAAGGTGAAGGAGATGGAAGCAAGACCTTTTCAAGATGCTTTTGATGCAAACAATGTATAGAGAAGTTGTAGACTACTTTTCATGCTTTTGGAGGACCAAAAGCTGCTATGTGGGGAGGATTGATCCAAGTGGCTCTAGAGGCACACAATACAAAGACGGTTTATGAACACTCAAAAATCAAATTGATGTGAATGATTTCAAACCAATACAAGAGTGTAGACCTTCTCATCTTGATCACAGCAATGTGAATGGTTCCTCAATCTGAGTTCGGATGCGAAAGTTAGAAGTAGTCAAAGTTGGGTTGACTTTTTGATGACTGGGTAGGCTTAAGGAGGCCACAACTTGGAATTTTTCCGGCCACTGGATTGTGACCAACTCCGACCAGATTCCATAAAAAATTGTGGGGTCGTTAATTTGACTCCTATGTCTTAAAATTCGAATTTCAAAAATGTGCCCTTATTGTTATTTAAAACAAAAATACATATATTAAAAGGGTGTGGGTGCCACCAACCCCACCACCCCCAACACTATACATACCTTACCATGGTAAGGACGGTGGGAGTTGAACCCACTCAGCCACGTGGGCTGACCCACTGAGTGGCCTCATAACAAATAGGCTAAAAATTAAAACAAGACCCCAACCCCATATATATTAAATAATGGGGGTGGGCCGACCCTTGGTGCACGGACCCAACCACCCAACTACAACGGGAAACTGAAAAACAGGGGGAGGAGGGTACGAGGTCAGACCACCGAAGGCGGGCCCAACAACCCGATTTAAAAAAATATATATATATTTTGTGTAAAAAAGGCAGGAGGCAAGGTTTGACTACCGAACCTGCTCCCTATTAACGAGGATCACAACCAACACACCAAGTGATTCACATTGGTTAATATGCCCAATTTTTTTTATATAAAATAGATTCTTTTAGTGCACGGGAGATGGAGGAACCAAGAGTGGGCACGTGTTTCAAGGTAGTGATTTTTAATTATTTTTTTAATGTAGGTGGAACAATGAATTTTGCAGGAGTGCTAAATTTTCCCTTTGTCAGCATTTGACAAATTTTATATGGATTCAACACCTCTCGTTGCCATGAATGCAATGGCGATGTCCATTTCTCCATCATAGTTCTACATTTTTTAGCCACTTTTGAATATGGATGTGGAACCATGATCGTTGTAAAAACAGGGATCAGAACCATGAGCCTTGAAATTTTTCTCAATGTCAGAGTATAGTCAGGCTTATACTTGTTTTTCATGGTTTTCCACAGGGATCACAATGGTGACGGAATATTTGCCATTGGAGTTGCATATTTCCAATCCACCCATGGAGAAGAATCTTTGAGGAATCTAGGGGGAATCTAAAAGATTCCTTGAGCCCCATATTCTCCACTTCTCAAAATTTAGATTTTGGATAGTCTATTTTGCACTATTCAACACCATAAATCTGATGGTGCATTCAGATTTCTCATTCTCTCATTTCATTTTCCAACCACTTTTCTAAGTGCCAGTGCATATGTCCATACTCATGTGCGAGAAGTCATTTTCATGCGATCGATGCCATGAGATCGATGGTCTGAACATATTCAACATTTTGACATTCGCTTCTTCAGATGGCCCCTGGTTGTGAGGTATATGATGTGTTCATGTACTTATTCTTTATGCATTATGCTGCATATATCCTTGATTGATGTTGATGAAGGATCTTGTTTCTTTTGTGTTTTCATGATTCCTTGCTTGATGTCATGCAGAATCATCTATGTGATGTACTTTCTGCCATGATTCGTCATGTTATGTTTTGAGATCCATTTTTTGTATGTTGATGGGATACTCTTGTTGTCGTCATGCATGTTTTTTGCATTGAGATCCCTTTTATGCCATGTTGGCGGGATGCTCATCATGCATGAGTTTGTGTCATATTGATAGAAGTATTTTGACTAAGAGTTCCTATAGTGGAACATCTCTTGGAGCCACTTCCGTGTGAGGGAAATTTCCTTGTATGATCGTGACATCATCTTTTCTGTACATCATCACTATTGTCATCAGTTAATATAGCAGCCTAAACCATCTTGACACTGGGGCCTGGAGACGTAGTCCCTCCTGGGTGAACTCCGTTATCAACGCTTATGTTTCCATGTGCTGATGATTTTGTTGTTCCTTTTCTTTACAGCATGCACATGTATTCACTCATTTTCTTTTAAAAATTAAATTTAACCCATCACGAAAGTAAAAGGTCTTGGACAGGTCCTTTGTCACACCCAGATATGGATCATCGAGCCTTCGTAGAATTTGATTTTTTTAAATATCTTCGGTATTGGATAGATTTGGATACATCTGGATCAAGCTCCTTTGTGGACCCTAGTGATGTGCATGGATGAAGGTAAGATAATTATCTTTTATTAAGTTTATGCTACATGCTTTGAAGTAATCTAAATACATCTCGGCTTTGCGGATTAGGATACAAGATATTTAAGATACGTCTAAGCCCCGACCCTTAGATACAATTCCAAACAAGAAAATACAATTGTATTGGAAGATATATAGGCTTAAACAAAAGAATCCTCTTAACCTAGATTCCAGGTATTCATGAAAAGAGAACCATTTTCCAGTGCACGAGAGCAAATCCAGATGAATGAAGTTGTTAAGTGATAGATTGGCATCATAAGATTATCATGGTTAAACGTTTTCAACCATGCTCATCCTTTGTCAACATGGCGAAGTATAATATATGATTGAAAACTATGATCAACCGTGGTTAACACGTCAAACAATTGTCAATGATGATCCACAAGGGGATTCACTGTAGGAGAAATATTGTACCGCATGGGTTCATATTGGGGCATATATATATTGAGGAAAAGGAAACATAATATATTGAGCATATAATGGGGGGGGTAAAAGGTTTTTATATTGGCAGGTATAAAAAAATAGAACTCACAATCAATGAAAAAATATAAAGGGGTATAAAAATTGTTAATGAAAAAATGGATACCTACAATATCTAGTGAAAGTATGAGTTTTTTAAATTGGGAAAATGTATTGGGTTCATATTGGTAGGGGATTAAATAATGTTAGTTTTAGAAGTATTTTACAATATGTAGTCAAAATAAGGCTATTGTTTAGTGTACCACAAACACACTTGACATGTGAGAGGTTCGTTAAATGAGGCCCCATGTGAGAGTTATTGGTGGCTATTTCAACATATTGCTCATTTTCTTTCTCAATTTCATAATCACATAAGAATTATATTCTTCAAACTTTTTTAGTTACTTTTAAAAATGGTTGCATACCTCACTTCAATAAATTTGGTAGATACCTCACTTTATTGTATTTTTTGTTGCATTTACATTTGAATGGAAATATTCGGAAATCACCATATGCTATGAGTACTATTTTATAAAGAATTCAAAACTAATTGTTTATTTTAATAATTCCCAATCGCTGGTATATTTTCTATGTAGTGCAATGTTCAGCAAAGGGTTTTACAAATTTAAATTTATTGTATGATGCAAAGAGAATTCTATTTAAATTTCAAATTTGGTAATTTACTATAGTAATTTAAGTAATGTAATAGTGTAATTTTATAATACAATTTTACTATATTTGGTTTATAGATAGTTGATTATGTGTAATCACATCACTAAAATTTAAAAAAGTCATAAAACTTAACTAAATTATAAATTTATAATTATTATTTAAATTATTGTTATGGTTGTTTATAAAATGAATTAATATATAAATTAATGATGTATAATATTTGTGAAAAAATGTTACAAGATTTTTAAACATAGAGATTCATCCATATTTTATTATAGAGATTGCCAAAAATAGTATAATAAAAAGGCACTTATTTGTATGATCTTTTAAATTAATCAATTTAATTTAAAAGATAAAAATGGAATAATTATTTTATAGAAAATTTCTAACAATATATAAATATCTACTATCCATTTAATAATTAATTAAAATGTTGAGAACTAAATTTCAAAATAAACAAACCCATAATTAATAATTAATAGGTAACTTACTATGTGATAAGTGCAAATTGTTTCACCAATATTTGTATTTTGCTTACAAACAATTGTAATTTCGAAATAAAATTATATATCTTAATTGACCCAGAATAACTGAGTTCACAATTTATAGATATCCACATTTGAGAAGAGATCAGTAGGTAATCTGACAGTTGATTACGCAACATTTTAAAAAATTAAGAGATTTCCAGATTCGTGAGGAGATTGGCGGGTTATCTGAGTGTCAATTAGCCAACTCAACCAGTCAACTATATATATTTCTCATTTCCTCTACGTTCTTTTTGGAATCTCTTGATAGCAAAGCAGTAGTAACATTTAGGGAAAATAAGTAACGAACTTATTAAGGAAGGATCGACATTCGATTTTAATGTAGTTAATGGTATAGTTACCAAATTCGCCCGTATTTGGGTAAAAGATATTGAAATTCGCTAATTCTGTTCAAGTTCCAAATAATTCGTCTAAATTTAATCCAATTTATGGAATAACAGGTTAATTCACTCGCATAGCACACCTTCTCAACATGATACTAATAGGAGATGAGTCATTACCGTCTATGAATGGCTCAGGTTAATTCACTCGCATAGCACACCTTCTTAACATGATATTAATAGAAGATTAGTAATTATCGACTGTGAATGGTTCAGGTTAATTCACTTCCATAGCACACCTTCTCAACATGAGATTAATAGGAGATTAGTCATTATCCTCTGTGAATGGGTGTATGGGAGTGCCTCTACTTCCTTTCTTTCTTCTCACCTGGAGGTAAGTTGAACTAGTGCAGACATATTTCTTACTTGTTAGTTTTCTTTAATGGGAACCCTATTATCAAAGAGTATCATACATAATTAAATAGAATATTATAGAATCAAAAAGAGTTTGAGAGTTTGAAGAATTAATAGAAGAGTTATGTTCCTATGCAAAGGGACTGTGCATGATTGTAACTATTATTTATCCTTATCATTCTAGAATCAATAGATATTTGCTAATTTCATGTGTATTTAATTTGGTCACTATGTGTATTTTATCTTTGTTTTAACACATTCTTAATTATATGGAAGAAGTTGTGAAGTTTAATAGTGTTTTAGGTGGGATAACTAGGTGAGCACAAAGTTTCTTAATCTGTGTATTTAGTTTTGACTGTATTCAGATCAAAAGGAAAGAACAAGATCCAGATCTCCAAGGGGAGGATTAAAATACTGCATCAAAAACATATATGAGGTGGGACCCAAAACCGATTATGTGATATTTAGTGAAGGCGCGATTGGGTTATGACTCTTATAATGAAAGTCTTTTCGACAATACAAATCTAGGTTCAGGTTAATCTAACTCTTCAAAAAATATCACTTGCTAAATCTATTGGAACAATGGATTGAGCTAGATATCAGGGATTATTGAGATCCGAGCCTTCATAGAATTGTATTCTTTTAATCTCTTTTATATCAGATAGATTTGGATACAACTGGATCAAGCTTCAGTATGCACCCTGGTGATGTGCATGGATCAGGTACGAGAATTATATTTTATTAAAGTTTATGCTACATGCTTTGAAATAATTTGAATACATCTCAACCTTCAGGATTAGGATACATCTAAGCCCCGACCCTCAGATACAATTCCAAATGAGAAAATACATTTGTATTGGAGGATATAACATCTTAAACAAAATAAGCTTCTCGACCTAGATTCCCGATATTGGTGAAAAGAGAACCATTCATCTATGGACGAGAGAAAATTCAGATGAATGAAGTTGTTAGGTGATCGATTGAAATAATACGGTTACTGTGGTTGAAAATTTTCAACCATGGTATTTTTTTGTTAACATGGACAAATATAATATATGATTGAAAATTATGATCAAGGATTTTCAACTAGGATCCACGGGGCTTCACTACAGGAGCAATATTGTACCACATGGGTTCATATTGGGGCATACATATTGAGGAAAAAATAACATAATATATTGGGCATATAATAGGGGGTAAAGGGTTTTTATATTGGCAGCTATAAAAAACTGGAACTCAAAGTCAATGAAAAAATATAAAAGGATATAAAATTTGTTAATGAAAAAATGGATACCTACAATATCTAGTAAAAGTAGGGATTTTGTAAATTAGAAAGGTGTATTGGGTTCATGTTGGTATGGGGTTAAATTATGTGATTTTTAGAGATATTTTCCAATATGTACTTAAATTAAAGGTATTGTTTAGTATGCCATGAATGCACTTGATATGTGAGAGGTTCATTGACTGAAGCCCCAACACCATAATCAAACATAAACAACCATGGTTATCCATATTAAACTAGTTAGTCGTGGACAATAATGATCATTCATCTTCAACTATATGTTGATTGTAATACAACTTAATATCTAGCCATTAACAATTATAGTCGATATTCCCCACAGATACCAAAATCAACGAACACAAACACAACCACATTAGTAAATGTGATTGATATAAATATACAAATACCATTTTCATATATCAATAGATAAAAATAAAGAGAAAACCAATCTATTTATATCAATAACATTAATATTTATTACTCTAATCAATCTACTTATATTAATATTTATTATGTGCTAATTAATATGGAATGAATGGAATGTAACATGAGCATACTTTTATAATCTTCTTGTGATTGGACAAAGCATTTTTAAATCACTATGTTGTTGGGTTGTGTTATATTCTTTCCACATAGTTAACACGGGGTTTGACGGGTACTCGTAACCCCACTTTATGGGGTTCGGGGCAACGCCCCGGAAAATTTTGGTTTTGGACCCTATGTTAGGTTGGGCGGACCCACCTATGGTTTTGTGCATGATTTTCGCACATGTTTTTTGGACGCGATGTTTTTCGGTCCATGGTATTGGATGCGATGGTTTTTTGGTCCATGGTATTGGACGTGATGGTTTTTCGGTCCATGGAATTGGATGGTTCGGCATGTATAAATATGTATTGTAACATTGAAAGGAACATAATGAAAAATCAAGCTGGTAGTCTCGGTTTTGAGATCCAATGGGAAATCTCTGTGTATATGTGTTTTATGCCTTATGCTCTCGCATTTTTATTTTTCCTGTGATTTAGAATTCATATGTAAGTAATTTTTGTACGGGGTTAAAACCTACATTTGGTATCAGAGCAATTTTGGCTTCAAGGAGACGCCTTTGTTGCTGAGGGGTTTCTCTCGGTCCTGTGGTAGACCTTGTTCAGTGGGAGATCTGCGATATCGATTCTAGTGGTGAAAGAAGATGGCGAGCAGCGGAAAGATGGAGATTGAGAAGTTCAATGGTCAGAGTTTTGAGTTGTGGAAACTCAAGATGGAGGATCTGTTGGTGGATAAAGATCAGTGGATAGCAGTAGATCTGGGTACTAAACCAACGGGAGTGACCGATGAAGAATGGAAGAAGTTGGATTAGAAGGCAAAGAGCACAATACGATTGCGTGTCTCAGATTCAGTATTACTGAATGTATCAGGGGAAGCTATGACGAAGGCTCTGTGGGACAATTTAGGGACTTTGTACCAATCTAAGTCTCTGGTGAATAAACTATTCCTGCGGAAAAAGCTGTATAACCTGAGGATGAAAGATGGAGACTCAGTGATAGAG